>VWZQ01006703.1:1166303-1217488 GCA_013397015.1 Myiagra hebetior
TTTGACCAAGAGAGACTCCTCTCCCTAAGTGAACTGAAAACCAGAAATTATTATACAGGTGGTGAACTGACTAGAATTCTCATGGGTTGTGTTTTTTTTTACATCGGTGGTAGAAGGGAGCAGAGGTGGGGGGAGAGAAGTGTTCTGAAGGTTTAGTCTGACTTTCTGTTTCCTTCTTTTAACTCTGTTAATAAACTTGTTTATATTCTTTAAGTTTTTGTGCCTGTTTTGCTTTTATCTCCTGATGCTTATCTCACAAACCAAACTTATAAAAGTGTGAAGAACTCGTGACCTGTCATCCATCTTGGGGTCCATTTTTTGGAAGCAGCCTCTTGCTCCCCAGGGTGTACCTTGAAGGCCCGTCAAATAAACACCTCTCTTTATTCCCTTACTCTTGTCTAGTCTCTGTTTCTAGGTGGCTGGAGAAGGCATCACAACACTGAGAAAATTTTTTTTGTTAAAAACTATTGAAGTGTTCTTTGATGAAATAAGTGCCTGTTACCTCTCAGACTTTCAGGATGCTTCTTCAGTGAAAGTCTCTGTGCACTTTCTCTTTAACTACACATTAGGAAGTAGAAGAAAACAAAAAAACCCCCTTCCTCTCCCATCCCTTTTCCACAGTTGCCAAACCACACTCTTTTAGACTCTTCTCAAAAAATCATTTGCTTCGAAATCCTTTAGAGAAGATTGGGAAATGCCACAGGCAGTGTATGCAGACTGAGTATCAGATTCTTAACTGGATGAGGAAAACCAGATAGATTTCTTACATTTTTTTCCCCCACCTTTCAACAATTTTGTGTGCTTTTTTATCCACATTGCTTCTTCAGTATACTTTCAGAAAAAAAAAAAAAAAAAAAAACCAAACCTGGAAATAGAGTGAATGAAGAAAGTACACTCCAACAAAGAAAAGGGGGAGGCAAGAGACTATAGCAGAGCTTCTATAGAGATTTGCTGGAGGCTAATACAAATTCTAATCCAAATACTCTGTCTGGCCCAGAGTAGAGTTCACATACCATTAGCTTTTAAAACTTTATTTAACACATTTCTTATTTTTAGCCAAATCTCTCCAGGCAGAAGGAAGCAAAGACTATTTTCTGGGAAAGTTTTCCAAGCAGTAATTTAGTTCTAACCAGACTGTTTTTAAAAACTGTTTTTCCAAAGGGCCAGAAGCAAGATGAGGGGACAAAATGAATAGCCTAATTAGCAAGCTGAATACAGCACTAGTTTGCCATCTGAAATGTGTACATTACTTGCTGGATGAAGGATTCACTTTTGCTGCTTAGTGTGAAATGCATGAACTTTCCTGTGAAAAGCAGATGGATCCAGAACCTCCTCCCAGATAGAAATCATGTTGCCACAAACCAGTTGTTTTACCATTTGAAGTAAATGACTCTCAAAGAGTCTTCTTTAAAGGACAGCTGCCTATGACAGAAAAACCATAAAAGGATTGAACCTGAAAATGTGAACCTTGTGAAGTGAAATCTGTCCCAAGGGAGCACTGCTATACAAACTCTTTCTGAGGCCATGTAAGTACGCTCAGGAGTATGATCAGGTAGCAAGTTATGGAGTGGGAATTAAGTTATGGGGTAGAAGATGCAGGGTTGTACCAAGATTCACTGTTCTGTGGCTGACCAAATGGGTTTGACTAAATTTTGTCAGGAATGTAAATAAATCCTTTAGACAAAAACAATCACAGAACCTGCATACATGATTCAAAGGGAGTTTTGAAACCTGCAAGGTGCACAGTGCTTAATTTCAATGAAGTAACAAGACAACAGTATGGCTAAAATTTCACCCAGTTTCCCTGAGTTCAGAATGAAGGGTGAGGTACCCCTTTGAATAGGGATCACATGTGGGTGGGGATATCCTTCAGCGGGTGCCGGGTTTGAACTTTCACTTCCTGCACAGCACTGAAAAATCTTTGTTTCTGCCACCACAGTCACCACTTAATAGTAGAACAGGTTGAAAAATTCACATCCTAAAGGGCATAAGTAAAGCCTTAGGCCTAGAGTTTTGGAGACATTTAATAGCCTTGATCTTACAGGGGTATTTACATTGAAGATCGATTACATAACAGCATGCATATGCATGTCAGTTAAATCAAACTGCAAACATCAATGATACCTGAAATCCAAGACAGGGCATGAATCTTCCTGTATGAACAACTGTGGATTTAGAGTAGAAATTGTCACCTGTGAATAAACTGCATGAAATAGACTGAAATTAGTCAGGCAGATTAACCACAGTTCCCTAGGAACATACCCTGGGGAAATCATATGGAGTATGGCAACGTTAATTGGCTTATGCTGTAAATGATTCCCAACCTTAAAGCCTTTAGGCTTTACTACTAATCATTAGCTGGGTTTATTTTCTTTATTCCAGTGAGGCCCACAAGGTGGTTATCATCTTGACTGCCTCATATAGGAGAGTTTCCACGCCAGGCCTGAGTCTGCAATTTCCCCTCTGTTTCATGGCCAGTAACATGTTGAGGGCTCACCAGAGATCAATTAGTGGCACAGCAATAGAAATACAGATTTAAGTGATATTATCAAGCTGTAGACCCCCTTCTTCAGTTCCTTCTGGTGTGAAAAACCCAATAACAGTAGAGAATGTTTCATCTTTTTTCTCTTCCCTTGTCTATATACTGCAAGTGGTGTCTCCTAATTTCCTTTACTGTGTTGGGACCCTGTCTTGAAGCTCAGGTTCAGCTGCTGCAGGCATTCTGTTTCTATTGACTGCCTGTGCTTTCACCTGCCTACAAAAGTAGCGGGAAGAAAGCTATAAAACAATGTATGTCAATGTAGGTGTGCAAGAATATTATTCCAGTGGTTGGTATTTAGAGAAACAGAATTTTCAATCAATTGACTGGAAAAAAAAAAAGTGTGGGTTTTTCTCTTTTTTAAAAAAGCAGCATTTTTTATACCCGGTTTCTTTTCATTGGGAGGAACTCAATATTAATCTTTCTTATGCTCACTAGTTTGGTAATATTTAATGAATCTGAATGCGGCACATGCAATACATATATTCATAGGCAGAGCCAGAGAAGTTTTACAGTTTCAAGCTGCATTTCAATCTTTTCAATAGCCAAGCCATTACTTATTCTTCCTCATCAAATGTTGACTTCTGCTGGAATCTAAATTCCACCTTCTTCTTCTAAAGCTGTGTATCTAGTGAGTGGTAGACTCACAATGTCTTTTTTTTTGCTGCCTGGATATTCATGCAGACATTGCTTTTTTCCAGGCATCATTCAAGCCTTCAAGGGAAATTCTTTGAACCTGCAACCTCAGCTCTTGTTTGCTCCTCAAAATTCCTGGTGCCATCTGAACAGACTTGTTTCAGCTGTAGCAATGCATGCAGGTCTCAGCCTAATGACTGAAGCAAAAAAAAATCCACCAATTATGAGATCACACTTTGGAGTAACCTAATATTATTAATATCTAATATGTACAGCCCAGTAGGACTTAATGAGAGGGTATTAAAAAATGGAGAAAGGTTTTCCATGAAAGCATAAGAGAAAAATATTTTAAAACATAACATAGATTGCATACCAGATGAGGGTAACTAAATTAAGTTACTGAAAAAATGAATAGGGTGTCAAAGTAAGACATTAAAAATAGCTTGCTAAGAGGAAGAAAGTACTTCAAATGGAATGTGTAGAGGTTACCTGATCCTTCCAAGTCATTAGGAAGGTTAGCTAACCTGTCACACTGTACCTTAAGCAGCATTTTTAAAAGCTCTGAAGAAAATTGACAACGGTCTGGGGGATTTTAGAAAAGTAACTGCAGCACCAAAATTCAAACCCAGAATGTGAGTACTTAGTGAAATTTATATGATGCCAAAGCAAATGAGCAAATGTTCCTGCTGCACATTCCAGCTAGCTTTGTATTAAAAAGACATAAACAGCAAGTTGTTAATATTTTCTACAAGTATTTTGCAGTGAAGCACATTTTTTATTATATGAAATATTAAGTAATTAAACATAGACACTGCAGCTATAACATACTTGAAATAGACAAGCTTTATGGCAATATAGCTTGTTTGTTCTCACTATCAATACATATTGCCTTAAACAGGAAAAGATACATCTTCCTGAAGAGTACATACTGAAAAATACTATAAAAGGTGACCCATCAAGCTGTGAAGAGATTCAACAGTGATGAATATTTCTAGCAATTTTAGCACCTCCATTATTATTGCAAAAAGAGGAATAATAACTGTTCAACAATATTTATAAATTAATTTAAACTGCGAGTTTGTGTTGGGTTTGCTTGGCAAGGTCTTAGTAGTGGGGGTTCTATGGGGGTGGCTTCTCTGAGAAGCTGTGAAGAGCTTCCCCTGTGTCCAATGGAGACAATGTCAGCTGGCTCCAAAATGGAACTGCTTCTGGCCAAGGCCAACCCCATCTGCAGTGGTGGTAGCAGGGTTAAGAAGGGGGAAAAAATTGCTGCACAACTTCAGCAGAAGAAGAGAAGAGTGAGCATATGTGAGAGAAATATCTCTGCAGACAGCAGCATCAGTGGAGAAGGAGGGGGAGGAGGTGCTCCTGCTGCTAGGGCGGAGATTCCCAGGCAACCAGGGATGAAGACCACAGTGGTGAAGACCATGGTGAAATGACCGTGTCCTTGCACTCCTTGGAGGTCCACAGTGGAGCAGAGATCCACCTGCACCCCATGGAGGACCCCCATGCCAGGAAAAGTGGATGCTCAGAGACTGTGACCCTATGATCTGACTGGATCAGCTCCTGGCAGACCTGTGAAGAGAGGACTTCACTCTGGAGCTGGTTTGCTGACAGGGCTTGTGACCCCATGGGGGACCTACAGTCTGTTCCTGAAGGCCTACATTCCATGAGAGTGACCCACAATGGAACAATTAGTGAAAAACCTCAGCCCATGGGAAAGACGCACCTCAGAGAAGCTTGTGGAGGACTGTGGAAGGAGCCTCATGCTCGAGCAGGAGTGTGAGGGGTCCTCCTCCTGTGGAGGAAACAGTGGAAGAGAAAATGTGAGATAAACTCACACAACCTCTGTTTCCCATCTGTCCGTGCTGCTGTGGCGAGGAGGTAGAGAATTTGGAAGTAAAGTTAATGCCAGGGAGAAGGTTGAGGTGCAGGGAAGGTGTTTTTAAGATTTGGTTTTATTTTTCATTATCCTACCATTTGATCAGTAATAAATAACATTAATCTCCTGAAGTTTTGCCCATGACAGTAATCAGTGAGTGATCTCTCCCTGCCTATATCTCGACTCATGAGCCTTTGGTTCTATTTTCTGTCCCCTGCCCAACTGAGGAGGGGAGTCACAGAGTGGCTTTGATCGGCACCCAGCGTCCAGCCAGAGTCACCCCACCAAGGACTTAGAGATATAAAAAATCAAGGACAGAACAAAAAATATGGGGAGATTTGAAATACAGCCAAATATGTCTTGATAAGTCATGTGGAATATTAATTTATTATGGAACAAAATATAAAAAAATACTTCAGTGAAAAGTGAATTGAAAAGTTAAGCAAAAATATAAATATAATTCTGTGATAATGGAAGTGAGAATGAAGTGCAATTTGCCATTGAGGGCACATTTTTGCTGCAAACTTGTTGGAGAACGCATTTCAGTTTCATGTGGGGAATTATGTTATGAGATCAGCTTGGTAAACATGTAGATACTTGTAAACATGTTTTCTGTTCTGACCAAAACATATAAAAACCCCAAAGCCATTACTTTTGGCCTTTAAGATAGATCAGAGAATAAAATAGCTGTAGGGTTGTTTTATTTTGAGGTCAGAAATTGAGAGCTACATTTTGCGCAACTTGAAATAGTTACACAGAATTAAATGCATGGCAAAGAATCAGCAGTGAACATCTTGAAAATTTTAAGGTGACCAAGTGCTCCTTCAGCACTGAGGAAAACCTCCTGAGAGTAGGGAATTTAGTTGATACACAGCCTTCTTAAATAGGCTTGGAAGCAGAGCAGATTAAGATATTAAACATTTTACACTAAAACATATACAGTTGTGACTAATCTCAGCTGAATCTGGATGGGTCAAAACAAGGGCAATTTTTGTCTCATCTTGTTTTTAAGAGTGTGAAACCTAGAGCATTGAGCTAGACCGAGTATTTTATAAGCTAATTTTTTATACAAGTGTTTCCTAAGCAGTGTTTAGTTGTGTCTTTTGATAGCTCCTTAGCATATGCTTACATTCAACTTCTGTCGCTGTTCTTCCATTGAGAATCCCATTGAAAACCCTGTATTTTTCTGTGTTTGCCTTTTGGGGTGAGAGTGCACTTCTTAGGGCTGCTTCATAAAAGTAATTGTCTAAACATTTTTCTGTCCTTTGCAGGGAATGTCAATGAAATGATTTCAAGCTTTTTTTTTTGTCTTCCTCTTTCTGAGCAAAATCTTAAAATTTCCAGTATAAACAGACTCGACATCCTCACTGATTTGGATCGCTGGTGGTTCTGTGATGTATTTGTATTTGATACAGTATGTATTTGATAAAATAAATGCAAAATTTTGCAAATAAAATTCAGAAAAGAAATATGCTACTGAATTGTTGACTCCTATGGACGACATGTCTGTGAAAATGCCTTATCAACCTCTTGAAGCAACTTTTAAAAGTTTGGTCTTGTAACTGGCAGCATCATGTTTCTGAGAATAACTTATCCTGTGGCTCACATAACAAATAGAGACAATTGGAGATGTGAATCTCTGCAGTAAGGCACACTGTACAAGCCAAGCCAAAAGCAAGACACAGTCAGTACTCATCAGGCATTCTGATGCCTTACTACAAATTTAAAAGGTGCTGCAAAACACATGTGAGATTAATTTGGGTATCAACTGGGTACCAGAATGATCATGCCCCAAACAACTGTGCTTGAAGCACTAGACAGGAGGTGTTGATATGTAACCAAGAAGTGTGAAGCAAATGCTGGCAAAAAATGTCAATAGTATACTCCCTCTAATTTCAAGAAAAAGTAAATTTCACCTCTATCTCATTCGTAGCTCTGGCAAGAACATCTTGTTCAAAATTTAAGTAATGATGTCTCCAAGTTCCTAATCACGATCATAAACAAATACAATAACAATTTCTAATCTTTGTAGATTTGTTTTTGCTTTAATAATGCCAAGAGCCAATTATTTCATATAATCTAATTAGATTTGGTGTGGTAAAAAAATAAATTGTTAAAAATTCAGGCATTTCCAGCACTTCTATCTTTATTAAAAAGAACCTATTATTACTAGCATATCTTTTAAAAGTGTAAAGTCATATGAAATATACAGAATTTAGACAATAGGAATAAAATAGGTTATATATTGTCCTAAAGGCTTGTTATTAATAGAATATATGTTTGAATATCATGATTTCTCTAAAAATAAGATTTGTGATCAGTGTCCAGAAACTTCACAGAGACTTATTATAAGGCCTCAGAGTGTGACTTCAATCATATTTTAACTGTTTTCTTTTACTCGAATGATGACTGATTAAAATGCAACTCCTTGTTCTTACCACCTTTCTACAGAAAAAATTTCATAATAGAAATAATATGTGTATCTTCCATTTGTCAAAAAAGTTTTTTTTCTCTTGACTTTTATAGTTTGAAAGCAAAAGAGAGCTTAAAAATTAATCCTGTCTGGGTGCTCATTTCAAAATGATGAATGAGCCCCAACATACAGAATAGCTTATTATAACAAGTTTTATCAACAAGATGGATTAAAGTTATGGTATCTGCAACTGTGATTTTATTTGCTTCCAAAAACAGGTTCTGAGGTTTTGTCTATTCTGTATCAATCTTCACAGCTAATTAGTTTATCCATCTCATCTAGTTTGACAGCACTTCTGAAGTAGAAAATAGATACAAGATTTTTTATAATCAAAGTATTACAGAATGGTTTGAATTGGAAGGGATTAGATCATCTAGTTCCAAAAACCTGCCATTGGCAGAGGTACCTTTCACTAGACCTGATTGCTCAGAGCCCTATCCAGCCTGGTCTTGAACACTACCAGGAATGGAGCATCCACAGTGTCTCTGGGAAACCCGTTCCAATGCCTCACCATTCTCACAGCAAGGGATTTCTTCCGAATACCTAATATAAACCCACTCTCCTTCCGCTTGAAGCCATCCCCCCTTGTCCTGTCACTACATGCCCTTGTCAAAGGTTCCTCTCCATCATTCCTGTAGACTCCCTCCAGGTACTGGAAGTCCACAATTAGGTCATCCCAAAGACTTCTCCAGTCTGAACAATCCATTAAATGAATTCTCTTAGCCTTTCCTAAGAGATGCTCCAGCCCCTCCTGTGGTGGAGAGGCTTCCTTAGGTGGGAGTTCGATCACATAAAGGCACAACTTTTGATATACCTCATAAGCGAAAGACTACAAAATACAGACCATGGTGGTACGACAAGGCCCAGCAGAAGTCACAGGGCTTCACAGTTCCAGAGTGTTCTGTATTATAAATGATACAGTAACCATGAAAGTAGCCCTGTAAAGGTAAAGAACAACACTGCCAGTAAGGACAACTAATAACCCTGTAATTGAGCCCTATGGCCAATTAAACAAACGAACAACGTTTCTGTGGTATCATAGAATAGACCTTCCATATGCATTTAATATTACTCCTAGTGCCAGTGTCACAACCATCACTGCGTTTCCAGTAAATCCCTCCTGACACTCACAAACCTGAGACAATTTAATTCAAAGATAGAATGTTTCAGTAGCCAAAGGGAAAGCAAACTAGTGAGTTTTCCCTTCTTCACATATCTTGAGTACATTTGCTAAATCTCAAAATCTGACTATCTTTATAATTTTACATGTCTTTGAGACTGGCAGGATTAAAGTTATTTTTTAATATAACATTGTAGAGTCATGTGTAGAGTTAGGATGTCTATTATGACAAAACAGTGAATTATATTCATAATTAAAAGCAAAATGGAATTCATCTGTAGTGTATTATTTCCTCAATTCTACCATGCTTATCAATGCCACACACACCAAGACACTATGTATGAATTTTGGTACCCAGCCACCCAAACTCCTCAATTAGCGCTTAATTTTCAGCATGGATAGCTCTCTGTAAATCAGCTGCTTAGGAGATTGCCCTTCAGATGACTTTATCTCATGTTACTATGAAGAAAGTTTCTGTATTTTGCCTAGCCCCCTCAAGACTGATAAATTAAGGGTTACTGGAAAGAGTCCGTGTATTGTATCTGGTTCTTTGCTAAGAAAACATGGCTCAGTGGAAGAGATTATATGGGTAAGAGCATCCCAGGACGGATTTGTTTTCTGTACTTTCAGTGTTCCCTGACAGTGAAGACAAATGAAAGAAGACAAACAAGGATCCAGCACTTGCTTCCTTGAGTCTGTGTAGCCATGACTCTGGGAATAGTGAGTGCTCAGATTTGCCTATGCACTGAAGCTGTTACGGACCTGCAGCCAGTAACTCTGAGTCACCTGGTAGAACTCACCCCAAGAGTGAACAGACATGAGGTAAAGGCCCTTCATGGGCAACTGCTTGGGCCAGCAAGCCTGAGGCACAAACAGCCTCAGCAGCTGCCTGCATTCTGTCAGCTCATCCCTTATTTGCCCTGTGAACCTCTGTCAACCCTGAGATGCTGTGTCAGTCCAGTTTCTGAGAGAAATATTCCATGTCAAAGATCCCCAGTTAGGCTTGCAAATAACGCCAGGAGGTCATACCTCTATTTTCTTCAGTTCTCTCAGTGGAATGGGAGCACATCTGTTTTGTGAATATTGAGCTTTTAGGATCCTTTATGCGACTCTGTCCTCTTTTCCCCTTTGCTCACGATACCCCCATATCAAAAGGCTTTTCCTGACTCTTGCAATCTCTGGACAATGAAGTTATCAGTGAGGGGTCATTCACTAAGAAGAGCTTTAAAAGAGTAACTTGTGCTCAGGGAGGCTATCTCAGTAGTTAGCCACTCTTAATTATCCTTAATTGCTCAACATTGCTCGTGCAAGAAGTCACAGAGGGAGACGGCTATGGCAACTTTTGTGACTCTGACAGAAGAGGATGCTGTGATCAGTACTGGTATAGGACAGGAACCTCTGGGAAGACATAAGAGCAGAAGAAAAATTATCCAGGCAAAACAAGAAGTTGTGACAGGTCTCTTATTTCCCTTCTACATACTTTTAAAGGTATTTGCTTGTTCTGTAATGCTATTTCTACGGACAGTAATTTAGGACAATAAGGTGTTGTCACTTTCTGACAATATCAAGCATTAAAAATGGCAGTTTACACAAATACACACATATTTCTGAGATTTCAATATAATAAACACTTATAGCACAGATAGCCTTATGCAGCATACAAATAAGGCCTCTTTAATTTCCTTTGAATACTCTGAAATTTTGACAAACGGTAAACCAATAATGGCTAAATATTTCTTATGATCACTACTGGTGTATGATCTCTCCTTTTATATAAATATATCCTACAGTCATTATTCTGACAAAATTCCTCTTTGGAAACAATAAATCTCTTACATAAAGAAGGGGAAAGTGCACTTCCTATAGAGGTAATTGCTTTATATAACTTGCTGCTAATTAAATATTTACTTTGCTCTCTGAAAGCCCACTTAATTGTAACTTTGAAAAATAAAAGGCACAACCAGTTTTTCTGGTTGAAGAATTTTGTTTCCTGGTAAATAAAATTAAATTATGCCAATAAAGGTGACACTGCAATTTGCCAGGGAGAACTATGTAGTCACCTGTAACAGAGCAGAAAAATATTGCTCTGGAAAAGGATAATTTTTATCAGAGGCTAGTCATGGATGGAGAAACACTAGGTTAGCTGATGAAATACGTGGATGATTATAATATACAAGCTGAGGTCTGTACCGGGCTGCTTTAGCCCTTTACTTATCCATTTATGTTTATTGTGTGTAAATTTGTGATGCTACAGAGCTCCAGGGCCCCTAAAAGCCACAATTACACATGAGAGAAGTGAAACTCAAAGTGAAAGTAACATTTCACCACTTTATTATCTGGGTTTTAGGAGGATAACACTATAACTGTATTAAAAATCAATGTGTCCGGGACACATGGGTTGGCACTGAGACCGACAGGTATGGAACAGCCCCTATTTCTCCCTTGAAATGCCCTTTTGCTCCAGAACAGAGCAGCCCCCTTCAGTGTCTGTCCTTGGCCCAGGCTGACAGCCAGATTGCTCCAGCGACAAACAGGGGGACAGTTTAACTATAGAGATTATTGATTTCCACTGCCCAAGAAATGTTCACTGGCAATGCAAATGTAGGTATATCCAGAATTACTGGAATAATTATTTCTAAAACACTAATTTCCAAAGCCCTTAAAACTGAGAAAATAGAGATAGTTCATTAAAAGCTTCATTACTTTAACATGCATCAAATTTTGTAAACTGAAATTTTTCACAGTCACTTCTTGCTGCTTCCTCACAAATTTGAGATTTTCTTTGCCCTTTAGATTCCAGAACCCTTTGCATCAACTACATTTTTTGTTGTTGTTGTTTTAATTTTCCCATTTCTAGTGGCCCCTCAAGAGTCTAGGAGAAAAGAACAGATGCAGGAGAAGGTATAGAAAGCAGTATGGAAACAGCATATATACCTTCATATATCAGGTACCAAAAACCAGGCCTAATTTAAAGTTTTATTCCTATCCTTTTTTCAAGGATATCTTTAGATATTTCAAAACTTGGAAACATTAGTGCCAAATGCAGTTAAGAACTCCTCATATGGATATAGTCCTGGTATATTCCCTCCTTTTCTCCTGTCTCAAGAGGCAAGAAAGAAGCATGGTATTATCCATTTAGGCCTGAGACTGTTTCCCATCTATTGCTTAACTGTTTTTGATTTTCCTGTGTGTTTTGTGACAAAATCAAATCATTAATGGGATATGGGAATTTTCATCTGTGAGGGCTCTCATAAAGAAGATTTGTCAGTCAGGTGGAAGTTACTGCTATATTTACCATGTAAAATGATAACAAAACCCCACTAAACACTTAGTAAAAGAAAGCTTTAATAATTGCCATTAGCATGCCACAGTGTATAAATGAATAATAATGTCTGCAAAAGTAGAAACCTGCTTAACAACTTTAGCTTGGTTTGCAGTACTTTTTTGTTGTTGTTCATACAAGACAAACACAAATTTGGACAGTCTTCTGGACAGGAACAAAATGAAGCCAAGGCCTTTGTAATGGCTCGGAGCAAATGTTAAGAAGACAAAAGCATGAGGGAAAACTTCAGGTTGCAATTTAACAGAGCCAAAAGATTACCTTAAGTTGTTTTTTTTTTTAATAAGCATTTTGTATCCATTTATGTTTAGATCAGCTTGATATAAAACACCACAAAGAGTTATTATAATAGATTAATTCAGGACAAGATGATTCTCTAACTTTCCTGGTGATTTTCAGGGCTGAGCACACCATGAAATAATTGAAAAGCAATACTTGAGTTAGTAGTATATGAGTATAATCAACAGCTCTTGTGAAAATGCGTTTTTTCATCAGCAGGATTTGTTGGAGGATATATGAAAGGGTGAATCACTAGAATTATCTGAAACTCATATTTGCTGACCAGCATGCAGCTTCTCCTGAGATTCCAGAAGGCAGGAACCTCAGCACAATTGGCAGCATGTTCTCAGGGGAGCAGATCCCAGCTGCTGAAGTGAGAACAGTTTGTACCCTATTTTATGAACCAGAATTCATTCTTTATGTATTTTATGTCAAGCCCACTGGTTTTGGCAAAACCTCTGTACTTTGTCGCTGTGTGTTTGGGTTTCTTTATTCACAGGTACTTGGATTTTGTATACATGGAAAACACTCCTCAATACTGGTAAGATTTATCTAGAGAGGAAATAGCCATTTGCAGAACTGTGATATATAGTGTAACTTTCAACACTTTTTTTCTACTCATCATGAAAAATTGTATAAGTCACAAAGCATCACAGCTTCATTCCACTTACAGTATAATTTTCTTTAGGTTTGAGCTTATTTATTATCTTAGTTACAGGAAAACCGGTGCTCAGTAAAGCTCCTTCTAGAATTCTTCTTCACTAACCCATTCCAGAAGCTATGTAACATTTTTTCAGTGATATATGACAATGCCTTTTGTCTTGCAGTGCTGGCATACAGTTTTAGCACAGAAGACGATTGTCGAATGCCATGGTTGCATTAGTCTGCTGGTTTCTGAACAAATTCATACGAGATTCAGCAGTTGTGCAGGTAAATTGTTATAATCTGTCTTTCTGGTTTTGGGGGGTCTTAAAAGATGTGAAAGAAATGAGCCATCTAGTTCACCTTTCATTCACTTAGGGAAAGATGACTTATAGGTGTGTGTGCAAATTACCTGTCTTCTGTCCCCTGGCTTCCACTAATACATGGATTTTAAAAAATGACCAGATAATAAACTAAGAAAATGACCTATAATGACAGCACATTACTTCCAAGCTGACTGATTTTTTCAGAAAGTAAAGGCAGCCTATGTTGCTGTATTTATTAAAGAGCTTCCAGAAAGCCAGTGGTTGGAAAGCAAATAGACTGAGTTCCTCTAAAGGACTGCAGCAGTTAGAGTAAGGGGGCAATGGCAGACATGGGATTTTGAGAGCTACCAGGAAATTTCAAGTTCGAGGTACCCATAAAGAAGAGACTGCTACATCTGAGCTGTCCTTCGCCTGAACCTAGTCACCTAAGTAGTACACTACCCAGTAGTCAGAGTTTTAACAAGAGGCACCATCACTTCAACAGCAAAGTTACCGGGTTTGGTAACAGGCCTGCAATCCCCCAAGGCAGCCAAAAAGTAATTTTGCCAAATAGCTTTCATGCAGATTTTGAAAATTTTGAAAGGGAGAGAATAGCAACTCCTTCAATAATTTTTAGAAGCTGAAGCTGAAGAGAGGCTGTTCAGGCAGTCATTTAATAAGGTGGATATAAACTTTATTTTCAAAAGCCAAAATACCATCTTCCTGTGATTTGCAAGGGCTTTGTCTTTTAAGGGAAGGAGCTGTTGCAGCTCACTCAGCTTCACCATACAAGTAAATGATGGGGTGATCTGTGACCAATGTCTTCCTGAGAACATGCACCCTTTCTAGCATTCTGCAAAAAGAGCATACTTAACTGTGATAGCAACCTGAGGAGGAGGTGGAGTTTGGGGCTAGTGGGTGCTGGCTCCCTAGATCTTACGGAAAAAGTTTATATATTGAGAAAATGCTCAGAGAACATCAAAACAGAGGAAGTAGCTAAAATCTGTTTAGATAACAGAATCTAAATCTGAAAATAAAATAAGATGCAAACCTCAGAATTCAATGTCTGAAGATCCTGGGAGCAAACCAAGAGTGACCTAATTACACTGCTGGTGAGGCAGAATAAAACAGCATTGACACAGCTCAGGCCTGACCTGGCAATTCTTCTGGGGGAAAAAACCCAACCAACCAACCAATCAAACAACCAACCACAAACAAAACAAACAAACAAAAGCAAAGCAAAATAAGCAAACAAACAAGCAAACAAACAACCACCACTGCCACCAAAAAATGACAAAACAACCCCTCAAACAAACAAAAAGAACCCCAACCAAAAATATCCCTAGTCCATTCTCCCCCAGGATCACTGGAGTATTTTTGTTCTCTCAAAAATACTCATTCCTTTTGGGAGTATTTGATGAATGAAGTTAAGCTTGTGTGCTCCTGTAGCTCCTCTCAGGATCATGCAGTATTCTGTGCGGAGTGAGAGACAATCTCTGCCTTCAGGGGTTTGCCTGCTCTTTGAAGGTGAAGTGTGAAGATTTGGGTTAGCAAACAAATAAAAAGAGGAGGAAATACTGAGGGATGATGGCAGCACTGGAGAACCACTCATGTGTCAGCAAGGTAAAACTCACTAATATCTACTGAGGTTTTACCTCTCTCATAGGTGTGTAAAATCAGAAATAACCATGATGGACACCTGTTTTGTCTTCCTTCTTCACAAATGCCATTTCTCTCTGCTCCTGAACTGAAAGAAAATACTATTTATTGATGTATTAATCACTGTTGCAGTTATTAACTTCAAGATTTGGATTCATTATTTTGCTCTGTATTTCCTTGGAGGATTTCTGTGTAAATCTCTTTTTAGACTAAGTATTTAATTTAAACACTTGACTCCCATGTAGATAATGTTTAAAACCTCGTCCCAGATGAAACCCTGAAAGTATTTATTTCCCTAAGCTCTTGTAACTGCACTTGTGCCCAGTGGACACCAGTTCAGCAGTGTCGAGCACTCATCTTGGTTTGAATCTCTGTACGATCTAAAATTATTTCCTCTGTACAAAGTTCATGCTACAAAAATATGTTTCAAGTAGTGTCCATTGGAAATTGAAGCCTGTTACTTAGTTTCTACTAAAGAAAGTTTCTATTTTTAGAGTGTGCAAGAAATATTCTTAGAGGCTGAAATCCCTTTCAAGGAAATTCCAACCCTTCAGATGTTCCTAAGGACACATGCTGTACTGAATAGGTAATTTTCATTTCAGTTTGTTAAAAAGTTTCAAATTGCATTTAAGGAGTCATTGAGTGAGAAGGAGAAAACTAGGGATATTATTGAGCTATGATGAAGAACAGCATCTCTTGGAAGTATCTCTCTCAACACGAGAGTTAAATGGAGATGAACCTATTGCTTTCTTAGCTAATCTTTGATTAGATCAAATTTACTACATAAGTATTGTACAACAGTTACAGGATAAAACTTCCTTTAAAACTGTACAGAGTGTGGATGTATGAGTTGATGTTGTGCTTTACTTTCTTTGTGAAGAAATGTGAAGACCATGAGAGTGTTGCTACCCCCGTGTGTTATTTTCCCCAGCTGAGAAAGCAGGGTGTAAGTGAGCAGGTGCAGAGCTTGTACATCACAGGGGAAACCACTGGCATGTTTTCTGAGAGAGCAGTGAGGTCCTAGAATTCATTTCCCACCTTGTTCTGGACCAGACAAAATCTACTGATAGAAGTGTGCAAGTTTTCCTCAGGCATTTGAAAAAACAAGTGGGGAAGAACTTTTGTCCTGTGTGTACTACCACATTTTTTCCTAGAAATTCTTTCTTCAAAATGCAACAACTTTGAAGAAAAAATACAGCCTGACTGCTGAGTGCACTGTGCACTGCTTTACTCATTTCAAAGCAGAGTTCTGGTGCTTGTTATCCTAGTCCAGGAGAGTGGAACTCCAAATCTCTTGTTGGTTTTGCTCTATACAACTGCATTTTGTATCATAACAATGTTCTGATGCAGCTGTTGGATATATTTCAGGTGAGAGTGGAAGTTAATCATTTACCCTTTAAAAGGCGCCTCTTCTCAGACTGAGGGGGTTTGGGGAAGCGGGGGCTGATTTTCCCTCACCTGCACTGTAGAAGAGCAGGCAGCCTGTACAAAATGCAGGCTCACACCACATAGGCAAGTTTCTCACAGTAGGATGCAAACCAACGTCTGAAAGGCAGTGTCTGTAGGCTATCCGCACAGGTGCAGTAATGATTGCTCCAGCAATATGATCCCTCACTGTGCAAAAGCCTGCTTTAACCTCTGCTTTCAAATGGTTTTAAGCTGCTGCCACATGTCAAGCACATAACAGCTAACACATTGTTATAAGCACACATGCTAAATCCATTCAGCTCTGACAGCTTGAGCAATAAATGCTGTACTTTGGAAGGGAGAGTGATGCTGCTCACTGGTCCTTGCAGCCCTCATTATCCAAAATATGCTTATGGCAGAAGTGTTCTATGTGTGATTACCAGAAAAGAATAAAGCTCTGCCTAATTTTTTTATAATTATTATTACAGGGTTGTGAAGATAAGGTGATGTTTAGACTCTACAGACAGGGATTTGCTGCAGAAACTTGAAGTGCCTCTTAAAGCTTCAGAAATAAATGTCTTCAGGATTTTTATGGCTATGATGGGGTTTTGAAGAAATTAATGGTCAGATTTTCAAGGGAGTGTCAATTCCCAGGGACTATAAGGATGACCAGGATAACTCCTTCAAAACAAAAGGAAAACCTACCTAATCATCATACATCACTTAGTTCCCTATAGATAAGAGGGCTGAAGAGTTCATGTGAGAGCAAAAATTTTGAAAGGCAGCCATTTGATGGTACAGAAAGGCAGCCATTTGATGATACAGAAAATGTATCATCAGGGATTTTGTTGGTATAGGGAAAACCTTGACATATACTTCTTTATGTTGCAAAACATAAAATGCTGTAATATTTCATATGGTGTGACTATTCCTGTCCAAAACATAAAAATTATGACCTTGTTTAACAGCGCTATTTTAAACTCAAAATATGTCCAGTTACAAGCCAGGACTTACTCTATTGAAAGATCACATCCGTCTCTATTATTTTGGTAAAGCCCGACTTTTTCTTTAACAAAGACTGCTTTTACTGAAATCAGAGTCAGATGTGTTGATTTTTCTGCAGGGGGAATGAGGGGTTTTTGTGTGTTTGTTGAAGCTTATTCGTATGAAAATTTCAAATCAGCATCACTTTGATTTAACTTTGGTTTTAGGTATATCCTAGTTGTACTGCAAGGTCATCAACAGTGGAACATTCAGACATAAAAGTACTTGAAATGAGATCTGAAATCTTCTGCCCTGTTGTCACTTTTCATTCTTGGTGCTACAGACTTCACAAGTAACAATTTTTTTTTCCCTGTTTCCCTTTAAGCTATGCCTGATAATCAGTACAAATACTGATGCTGGCCAGATTTAGCTACACAAGTTTAATTTTAACTTTGAGTTCTATATTCACACAAACATCCCACATTTGATTTTAAAAGGTTAAAAAAAAGGGAAATTTTTTTGTATCTGAGTGGAGTTTGGCAGTTTCAAGAATGCAGGTCTTAAGAAAAAAAAATACTATAGAATAAAATATGGGTGGAGGTTTGAATTCCAGGATATAGATTCAAGGTCTTTTCTGATATGAATGCTCAGATACAGATAGTCAGCATATTAGGGATTGAGAGAGGTGAGTTCAGCAACTAGAGAGGTGAAATATGTTGTATTTTTTAACATTCGCTTACTTGAATCTGACTGAAAAAATATCCAATTACATAAAAGATATATTTTTTGGAGAACAAGTGGAACATTCAAGCTTCCTCTGAAGTTAATCCAGGATTTTTGTCTCTGAACATAAGCTTCTCAACATCCCCGTAATTCTACCACTAGCACATTCTTGCAAATAAGCAAGACTGGACATGAGCTCTTGTCCTCAATAAAGAAAAATAATTACTTAATATTTCCCTGGCTCATTTGGAGGTACTTGAAAACCTTGCTGCTTCCCTCATAACTTTAGATCTCACATGAAATTTTCTAATAGTTCATTAGATTCTTCTATTAATCACTAAAATTGGATTTCAAATTTTAATTTCAGCCTAAAAAAGATCAAAATATGCAGGAAAAACTACTACGAATGACCAGTTTTCTGCAGAACTAACTCTTGTGGACAGGACTGTTCCTGGTGAAGGGGAATTTTAAGAACTTTTTTGCATAATAATGTAGTGATATTGGAAGTTTAATTCTAGACACCTACACTAAATATCTAGGAACGTCAGCTTTTCTGGGTAGCTAATGCAGAGACAGTTTACTCTAGAGCTCAGTAGCATAGGGAGTTTGGCTCTCTTGCTCAGTAGGGTATGGAAAGAAAGCTGTTTAAATCAATGGGTTGCATCTGGTTGGAAGGTCTGATGCTTGCCACTGTAGGTGTGGGCAAAAGTGGCATCTTCATAGCCTGGCTGAGTTCTTGGGATCAGGAGCTGCCCCCCAAAAGACAGACAAGTAATCTGTCTTGCCCACTTTGCAACACAAAGCTGCACAGTACGAAACCCTCCTTTCCAAGCAGTGGGCCAGAGCCTGGGAAGCAGCTCCTGAATCAGATGAGGAGATGGAGATAAAATGAAACTAAGAAAATAAGAGGACACCTCGCAAGCAAGAGCTACCTGATTGTACCCTTTTCCTTAAGACAGAATAATTCAGATTTGCTTCCAGCTCTGAGAAGAATTCCTCAAGTCCTTCACCCACTCATCCTACTGACTCACTCAAGCCATGCACTGTTTTTCAAAGTAAATATTAACCTGTCCACTGAAATGCATCCTCTTAATAGTCTCACTTTCTTAATTGACAATTGACAATTATTTTAATGCATTATTTGCTCAAAGTCACTTTCAACAGAATCTTTAACATATTTTGAGACAATAAATTTCAAAATATAATTTCTCATTTTTGATTCCCAACTGTGGAAAATGCCTCTCATTTTGCATTTTGAAGCGATTCTCAAGTAACACATTAGCGACCTATAAGAAACTCCATTAAAATGAAAATAAATAGTCCTCTTACATGTTAAAGGGCATACATCTCCATTTAGTAACCGTGGTAAGAATGCAGATAAGTCAATGGAGCTGCTCTGCTTATGTAGAAAACCTAAATTTAAATACATGAATAGGCTGATAATGCTTAAAAACTACCTTTCCAGTCATGGTCCTGCCATGACTGAGGCTGTCCTATCTTGCAGATAGTCCTTAATCCAGGTTAAGTGGTTGCTTACCTTTTGGTTTATGTAAGAGGCTTATGTAAGGAGAAGGGAAGCTGATTTCAAATCATTCTGTTTCTGATTAGCTCTGCAAAGTCAACAGAAGCCTTGTATTTCTCAACAGAAAGATGCAGGGATACTTTATCACAATCGTGACCTTTTCATGTTATTTTTCACTGCTGTCTCCGTGAAGTTGACATTCCAGTTCTAGCACTGGCTACTTGTTCAGAGTTACACAACACCTGGGTTTGTGGACTGGAAGGGGGAAGGGTGGAAGGAAAAGAAACATGCAAAACACAACCCATGGCAAAATAAAAAATATATAAATTCTTCCTCAATAAACAATATTTTTAAAAAATCTGTTGGAGTGATTTTTGGAAAAAAAAAGTGGGTGCCAAAAGGCTTGAGCTGTCTATTGTGCTCAGGAAAGGGTGGGAATAGCACTGAGTGATGCCAAAGGAAGGGGAAGAAGTTGTGCAGTTGTAGTCTCACCAAGGCTTCTTTACCTTACAGGGGTGAAGCACCTTTGGGCTTGAGCACTTACTCTACTATCTCTGTGAGAGTAGAAATACATTGTTCCTGGTTTCTGTTTCATGATAGCAGCTCTGAAACTGGCACCTGAGTCATCTCCTCAATGCCAGCTGTTTCTGCAACCAACCCACAGGACTCACAACCAAGAGGTTTGAGGTGAGCTCAGTCTGATATTATCATGACTCTTGTGATATCTGGTGTTTTCCTTTTAGCCACAAGTCCTGAGTCTTTGCCAGTCTTAACTTTCAGCTAAGAGAAAAATTTTCCTTTTTAGTTGCAGAGAAAGCTTAAAAATGTAACCTTAGTGAACTTCTCAGGTTTCACATGAAGGAAATGAAAAGACAAAAGAAAAAGGCTTTTAAGCCAATAATTTTTGGGCTCTTGCTTATTTAGAATGGTTTTACTTGTCCATCCATTTCCTTTTTTTATTGGAAATCAAGGAGAATTTGCTTTGGAGAATGTAACAGTACAGCACAATGCACATCACATGTGGTTTATTTGTATGACAATCCCGTGTATTTCACATCTCTCATGATTTTCTAAAGGCAGGACTACAACTGTATTGTTGGATAAGGAGCTCTATTGTCAGAATTACCCAGAATGGCAGAGAACAAAGTCCCATTGTGCAGCAGTCTCCAGTGACCTCATGAGTAAAATGCTGTAAATATCTTGTTAAAAAAATACTCTTACACGGTCTCTGCTGACAAGATGCTGTGAAGCATGTTTGCATGCAGAACCTCATGGTTTATGTGAGGCAGTCAACATTGCTGGTTTTAGAGACTGTGTCATTAGGACTAAAGAAAATTCACCTCGGCAGGAGAAAAACTTCTGTTTATTCTAGGTGTGGGAAAAATGTTTCTAGAATTCTGGATTGCTCTTAGTGACCTGATTTCAGCTTTTGTATGTTCAAAAAGTGCTCCCTTCAGGAACTATGTGGGATAAGCCACATACACACAGTCACAAAACCGGCTGACTCTCCTCTCCTCCACCAACTGGAACAGTTGAATAACTGGCCTTTTGTTTTCTGCCTTCTGGAAAACATCCGTAACCTTGTCTCCTGGTACACATTTCTAACCTAAACTGTGTATTCACTAGCTATTGCAGCAATTGTCAACTTCCTCTAACACTGAAATTGTTGTGAGAAATTCACCTGCTCTTGCGTGAGAGCCAACTGTCATGGACAATATCCAAAGGATTAATTATACACCAACTACACAGCATTGGCTTTTCTTTTGTTCTCTCCTTAAAATATTCAGGAGATGTGATGTCTTGAAAGGCCTAAGCAGGCATTAAAGGATCATTCCTTTGCCATGCCTCCTTTAAATACCGTGCTGACATTTCCCTAAGTAAATGAGTAAGACTGCACTTGTCAAAGTTAGTTTTCATTTCAATCAATACTAGTGTGAAATATGAGAGGAAAATAATTTATTATTTAGTTCCAAAGATTATTTCAGATAGAGACCATAAAAAGAACAAGGCTCAGTATTTTTAAGATAAGCTCCTGGTTGAGGAATCATTCATTCTTTCTGTTGAAAAAGGACAGATTATGAAATTAATGCAATTTTATACAACCCAGTCAAGAGCACTGACTTTGGCCTTAATAGAGGTTTCTTTGTTTTTTGTAAATAGTGGGGTTTATTATCCAATGGTCAGAGCTAGAAACCTCTTCCTCACCAAAAAACATCATTCTCAAAGCCTAGCATTTTCTGTGGAAGAAATCTGGCTGGATGCTAAATCTTCTTAATATTTGGATATATGAATCTCAAGAGCCTGTAGGGATACAAAAAGTTAGCCCTGGGAAGGGTCAGTGCCACAGAGAGTTGTCATTTCCTTTATGTTTATTTGAAATTCAGCTGTACAGGTGTTGGAAATTGTGAGATTGGACCATGTGTCTGTGAGAGAGTTAAACTCAGCTGCAATTTCAAAATCTTGCCCTGGTGGTGTTGGGCAGGAGGAAACAAAAGATACCCTGTGGTGCCGGCGGCGCCCGCTTGCACGCACACAGAGGTGGAAGTCAGTGTCTGATTCTGAGACAAAATGAATATAACATTTCACACAGGAATGTGTTGCCCTTTTTATCTTCTTTCTTACTTGGTCTCCTATCTTCAGTCTAGCCTCAGTCTTTAGTGAAATACTGCAGCCTACCAGCACTCAGTCTGTGTTTAAAAGAGAAGACAGTCCTTCATTGTTTGAATAGGTGATTGTGCTTTTCCGTACTCAAAACTAATAGAAGTAGCATTCTCATAGGAGAAATAAAAATGGTTTTGTAAGACAGAAAGACAATTGCTGGCAAATTTTTAAGAGTTTGTTTTCCTAAATATATGCACATTCAGTAGCATTCCACCATCCTCTTCTTTTGGCTGCCTTGACTACTTTGAAGTCCTGCCCATGAGAGCATCTGGGGGAAGACATATCTGCAATACATTGTAGCTGGATCATTAAAAGTCTGCAGATTTCAAGTTGTGAATCTTACCATTATGCAACTGGCCAGAGGAGCCACTTCTTGCATTTTAGACAATTCACCATTTCATTATTTTGTCATTTTTCCTTACAAATTGCTATGAGAGCTTCTTGTGAGCTTACTGGTAATTACAATGGGGGTGTGCACGTGTATTTGTGCTTCAAGGGTGCATATATATTGGACATATAAAGAAATTCCCATTTTCTCATCATCTCAGGATATTACGGTATTTTGGCTCTGATTTTATTCTCCAGCTTTAATATGCTCATTTCAGAGTAGGATTTCAAGCCTTTCTGAGAACTCCTAGAGGTCAGGTCACCTGTAGACTAAATATTTTTTATGTCAGAATGAATAAAGCTGCCCCCAAACCTCCACAATCACTCTTTCATGCTCCATCAGCATTTCAGTCAAGGTGCAGGCACTCTGGTTCACCATTTAGCTCTTTCCAAGGACATTCAATTTCAAAAGTAATTAGACATAAGATTCACAAGACCTCTTTTAACTTTACCATTTGCTTAAGTGATAAAACCTAAAAGGGCAGTTCAGTTTTGAGTAAAGCATCCAACCTGAACACCTGAGCACAACGCTCTTTGGCTAATCTTTGCTTACTGACATTTTGCATATTGCTGTCATTCAGTGCCTCCAGCAGCTCCCTGTAGTTTGCAACCATCAGGAAAAAGTCCTGACAGTCAAGCCATTGCCCATCCTTTTAGCATCCCATTTTACATGTTAGTGTCTGTTCCTGATCCTTTTCTGAATTACAAACAAGTTCTTCTAGCTATCTGTAATCATGATTCTCCGTGGGTTTCAATGTAATATGAAACACTCTGAGAAACTGCCGAGAGAGACAAGAACCATTGAAGCATTTGGAAATGAGTTTGAGGCCTAACAGGAAGAGTTTCTAACATATTAGAGAAATTCTCTAACATATTAGAGAAATCATAAGCCTATTCTCCAGATCTTCACAACTTTTTCCCAATCTTTTGCAGCTGCACGTTGGTAGCTGGATGCCAGCGTGGAGCATGGGGAACGACAAGAGGAGAGAGACCATCGTATTGTGAGGTGATCTACTAATTTATATTCTGTCAGTGACTTACTATTTTCAAGAAATAGTGTCTTCCTAAGATAAAAAATAGGTCAGATATGAATTGGGAAAAAGAATAAAAGGCAGGATCTTTTACATAAAGATTTTTATTTCATTTGCAATCTGGGTTAGAAAGGTCTATTTTGGAAAGTACTCTCAAGAAACATGAAGAACTGTGATGCCTAAGCAGAATCCTGGTGTCTATTGATTTGTCTTCAAATAACTGAATCTCCAAGTTATGATTGTATTTTCATATATAGAAATAGAGATGCATAGAGATGATCTAACACAGTATAAATATTATCTAATAAAATTATTTCTGCTGTTAAAGGGGTCTAAAGTTGCTTATCTTAATTTCTGCCTCTCATTTTCTTTTCTTCAGCTTGATTTTCCTTGTATGTGTGGTACAGGATTCAAAAGTTCAACAGATCCTGGCTGCATCAACTTATTGTTGTAACCAGTAAAATCCTTAAATCATGTCTACACTAGCAAGAGGAATGTTCTAACAGGAGAGGCTCTGTAGAGCAACACAGATGGTGTAAGGAACTTTGTCTGCACTGCAGTCACTTTCCTCCAGACCAATTTAATATGACCCCATGAAATGATTGCCAATCAGTGGCTAAAATATCTTATGTGTGATCCCGGATTGCAGCTTTCACTTTAGTGTTACCTAAAGGGAACAGAGTTCATGCCTCCTGAGACCCCCTCTGCTATGCAAACCAAGGTGCAGTGAGAGAACCATTGCAAAATTCACTTGGAAAGCATCTTTGTGAGCCAAATTAAGAGTCATGTGGATGCATACTTAAATACCTGTGCTGAAGTTCTAATCTTCGCCCTTCAGAAGGATGTACACAACTCTGTGTATCTAGGGGTCTGAAAAGAGATCAGCTGATCTGCTTTCTTCCCCTAATGTAAGATTAACTGTATTTTTCCTGGTATTTTCCAGCTTGCTTGTAAAAAGGTCCAAAAATGTAGACTTATCATTTCCCACATAATCTATTCTAGTTTGTTCCCTCTTGGATATTACTTGATGTACAAACACTTCTAATAAAGATTAAGATGAGGCATCCTTCACACTGTTAAATCCACTTCTGCTCATCAAATCCACCACAGACACAGATTGTCCTGTTCCCTCTTGCAATGAGCTTTGGTATCCTTGAAGACTATACCTTGCCTGGAGGGAATTCAATTTGTATATTTGTATATATATGTATGTACAAATGTGTATATATTCATAAATTTTTAGCTCAAACAAGAAACATAAAATTTGTGAACACTCCCATTCATCCAAGCAAAGATGTGGAAAATGGGAATTATTTTATTCCTTGACAAAATAATTATGTCCCATAAATTTTAGTTATGTATCAAACCATCAACAAGGTTCTGTGATTTCTTGCTGTGTTCTTAAGTTTTCTATTGTGGGACTTTTTTTAGAAAAGAGCATATTTGATTTTTTTTATAAAGAGAAGTCTTGTTTTTCTTTTTGCTTTTGTTTTGGTTTTTTTNGTTTTAATTTGATCTAGAACCTATATGACATGATGAAAAAAATATGCTGGCTTCTCAGCAACATAACTAACCCCATTTTCAACTTTCTTCATACCAGTGTAGGCACTGGTTTCTGAACATTCTGATTTTTCTAGTACACTACTCAGAAAATTGGTCCTCTAGCAATGTGGGCTCAGGTACACAGATGAGCTTAGGATATTCTGCTGGGATAGGAAAATAAGACTTGGCAAATTTTGTGTGTATCAATAGTAGGCAGAAAGCCTGAAATTGCTGGTGGCATCCCTGGGAATAAATGAGCAGAGGATTCTGTGTTTAGACTCCAGCCCTTTGGTTTCTTTAATTCTTATATGTGAAAGAGAAAGGAGTTTGATGTTGGTTTTAATACTTTAGCCTGTGGGCTGTTGAAACAATTTTTAATTTACTACAAGATAATTCAATAAGTCAGTGTATTATTGACCAGATTTAGTATTTTATAATGTACATCTAATGTCTCTTAATGAAATTAATTTGTTTTTTCTGGTCTCTGCCAGGAAATGAAGACAAGGGATGAAAAATATTCTATTTGAAATTTGAATAATTAAAGGAAGATAATTTGGTGAGATGTTCAATTTTTTACATAGTTTGTTGCAAGGAAAGGGAATCCAAAAACTGTCTAGCATAAGGAGGCGTTATTGAAGGATTTAGTTTCATCTATAATCCCCATATTTTTCTAGGCTATTATATGCAATTAGTCCAACTATAGCAATTTCCCAACTGACTTCATTTTTATTTAACTGAATTGCAGACAATACCATGAATTCATATTCCTCAAAACTAATAAGATTTTTTATTTAATACCAAGCCTTACAGAGTTAAGCCACTTCACAGATGGCTAAATAACTGGCTAAACCTGCATTATAATTCTGTGCCAAGTGATAACATTAATAAGAGGAAACCCAGTAAGTTGCACCTGATAATAATTATGGCAGCTAGGAGACCAAGTGTTTCCTTATAGCAGGGCTGTTACAAATCTAATATTCCTCTAGCCTCTCTAATGGAAATAAACATATTGGCATGAGAAACTGGTGGTTTGTGTTGCTACATTATATTGCAACATCTAAATTTCTGGTGGCAAGAGAACAGATAACTTAGGAAGGCAAATCCAAGTTGTTAAAAAAAAAGGTTCTAATATTTTTTTCTTAGTGTATGCAGTAAAGGGATTTACGTCTCCATCTCCTTTGCCAAGTTCTTGTCAGAAACAAAATAGTCAGAGTCGTTATTGGAATAAGTGTAGTTATAAGCATGAAAGAAACTAGTAAATTTAGTGCTATTGCGTACATTGTGATTCATAATAACTTCAGCCAATGCATCTTGCCAGTTTCATCAGAGCTGCTGCACTGAATTCTGCAGTGAATGGATTCCTGGATTATGATATTTTTAGAAACCTTTCATAATTTAGATTCCTGGATTATGATATTTTTAGAAACCTTTCATAATTTAAATCACATTGCCTTTACACACCCATTCATGTTCATGAACAGTCTTCATATTGAAGTGAATACCTGTGGGTGTAGCAATCTTCATTTGACAATGAAATTTTCAGTTTTGTTTTTGTTCAGGTGTAAATAAGAAGAGAATTTGACTGACTTCTGAACCATAAATTCTTCTCCATTTCAAAATCAGAAATGTTATGCTACTTTGTTTTTCCACTGGATATAAAAATCAAGCTGAGCAACCCTGGTATAGAGTCATAATTGTCAAATTAAGCTTGTGTACTATACTCTTACTAGTTCTCACCCCACATGAAATCACATGTTGATGCTTCTGAGAACCTGTTTTCCAAACAAACTGTGTGATATTAAGGTGATAAAAAAAATCCAAACTCCTTTTGGGGGGACAGAAACTACTTCTGTGAACTTAATCAAAGAAAATAATCACGATTTCATGTTTTACTTCTATTCTATATCAGACATTAAAATATATTTGATAAAATCAGCAGAAAATCTGAAATGTTCATAGTGGCTCCTGATTTCTTGTGCCTTCCTCTGAAAATCCAGTTTCTTGGTATCCTTGCTTTACTGGGGATGGATATAAAGTGTTATTCTTCATCCACTGTCTGTCTGGAAGGTCTTACCTAGATCATCAAAAGGTAAATCAAGGAAAGCTACTAATGTGAACTGTCTTTTTTTGGCAAAAGGACAAGAAGTTTCTGATTTCCTTGTTCTAATATGGATTACCACCACTTTTTTAAACCTTTGACCAGTAGAGATCTCCAAAGGAGGTTATGATTGGAGGAAAATGGCATGTGAGCTCCATGAGCAAAGACTCCTTAATTCAGAGAGGAAAAAACTTAACCTACCATTATATTCTTTCACCATGTGAAAGATGGACCATGAACACCGAGCAATTAAACTTGATGCATCTTTCTATTTTCTCTCTCTCCTGTATTTTAGCTGTCCTTGCTTTTAATTTAGTAGCTCAGTCATACCTCCCCTTCAGTGATGACAAAGCTTCCAGACAAATGTAGGTAACATTTTTTCAGTCTTGTAAGTATTCTGGCTGGAATACCTTCCTTTACTAGCTGACCACAGCTTTATTTTTCCAGAGAAATGGCTCTGGATTCAGTCCTTTGACTGAAACCAAGTTCATGAGCTAAGACCAAACACTGAAAAGCAGAAAGATTTTTCATGTCCCAATTACTGCTTCTTGTTTTAATCGACAAAGCTTTGTGATACTAAATTCTCATCCACCTGTTCTGTAAGATTTTGGGAAAGGGAATAATTTATATGTATGGGAAAAGTTTTGATTCCACATTAATTTTGGCCTGTATTCTGATTGGCAGACTTGGCTTATTCCTTTTGAGCAGTCCATGATCCCTTAAATATCAAAAATTCTACATAATTTTCAGAATTAAATGTTGAATTTAAAAAATGTGACAGAGAATATAATGGGATAAGGTATGTAGAAGAAAATGAGATTGAAGTGGAAACCTGGTGAAGATAACATCAGGGAGTCATCAAAGTCAGAGATGGGGAAAAATCCATTAGGTCATTTTTCTCAGCAGGGCACAGCATGAGATACTGGCACAAAGGGCAGGGAGAGACTGTTCACTGACTTCAATGGATGCACAGCAGATTCTTGTTTGGACTGGTTTATATTTTAATGCACAGGAACAGCAGTGTATGTGGGAATAGGTATTTAGCATGCTCCCCAAGTACAGGTATAAGTGTCAGCCCAGGAACACTCACTAAATGAATGATTCAGTTTGTGTACCATATCTGCTTGCCACACTGCTGAGCAGCATCTCCGGGCACACTACAGGAGCAAAAAGAGACAGGGCCTTCCTTCTGAAAGTAGAAGAAAGGAAAAACTGCTTGGGTTCAGCAGGCGATGCTATTGCTTTTGGTGGGCCTGACCTGACTCACTGTATCTAGTTTTGAGCTGCTCTTGAAGAAATGCTGAACTGGCTTGACAATGAATATTCTGCTTTTCAAATGTGACTTAACATGCTGACCACATGAACAAGTGAATGCTTACTAGTGATGTGGAGTTTTAGGGTTTATGAGAAGTATTAGCTACTAACTGATTTCAGTTTTGAGCAAATTGAAGGCAATTCAAAGGAGCTCACCAGCCTTTCCAAACACATTCCTATCAATGGAGGTGGGGTTTGCTACTGCACTTTTACCAGAGGTAAGTGTGAATTTGCTCCAAAGCAGGCAAATTTCCAAATACTGTACCTTAGTTTCCATCGCTGTAACAGCTGTGTGTATTGCAGCCTAAGGCTGATTGCCAGTCCCATGACATTACTTTCATGAACACTGTCGAAAATTTGACTAGTCTTCATGTCACAAAGGCGCATTAGGATGTTCTGTCTCACTCCATTTTCTGAAACTGAAAATAATCAACAGCTGAAACCTGCTAACAGATGTAGGGGGCTACCTATCACCTGACCCCTTATGGTATAGTTGAGAAGTAAAAACACCTAATTTATCATGGAATAATTTACTGAAATCCTGTAGTCATGCAAGAAGCACAACACTTGAACTTGAACAATACTTGAACAATATAGTCCCCTAGTATTCATTAATCTAACTTTTTTTTGGTAACATTTGTACTTAGTTGAATGTAACTCAGTGTTTGTGCAAGGCAGTTACATTTAAGTAAGAAATAAATTTAAAAAGAGCAAAGTGCAGTGAATCTGCAGCATGTTTTTTCATTACAAGTGTTTTGCAAGAAAATAAATCTAACCTTTGAAGCTTTTTCCTGGGTTGTGATACTGCCCCCTAAGGGGAAAAGCAACATCCTCTTCCCTTTTTTCATGGCTGTGAAAAGTCTTCCCCCACAGCAGAGGTAGTGTTGCCACTAGCATAATGTATGTGCCAGGCCACATGCGGGCAGCTGTCACCACCAGCTTGAAAACTACCACAGATCTAATTAACACGGTAATGGGTTTTCCATTCTTACACACTTTGAGTGACAGTTTAATAAGGAAATCCACAGTCATCCTGTAAATCAGAACCAAACTTCATCTTAACAAGATACAGCGAAAGTGTTCCAAAAATTAATTCTGAGGAATTCAATATGTAGTATGTCCAGTGTATAAACGTTACCATTTATTTACATTAACTTATTTTATTATCTATATTTGAAAATCATTTTGTGACTGTGTTCTAGCAGTTTAAGAAAGATGCATTTATCTTCATCTATGTTAGGTGAAGAGAATTGAATCTGTATAATTTATAAAATTGTCTAATAACAAGAAACTATTCCACAAATACAGGTTTTCACTGAAGACAGCTATAGAACCAAAACCCTTTAGACTATCAGTATTCCTCCGTTTGGCCTCAATTTAGTACTTAATATGTAAATTTAATATCTTTAAAACAGCTCTATTGGAATTAATTGGATCCTGTGCTTCAAATAAAATAACTTGAAAGTAAGCCACAATGCACAAGCTTGTTGACTTTTGATAAGGTCCATTTATGTTTTTGAGCAAATTAGGATCCAATCCAATAAAGCAATTTTGAGCATGCTTTGAAGTAGAGCAGGTGTTTAAAAGCCTCATTGAATCATGATTTTAAGGGCACAGAGAATTAAAAATTATAGTTCACTTTTAATGCAGATTGAAATTATAATTCCTAGGTACTCTAATTCCAGGATAGAAAAACATTACATTTTTCTTAGTCCTTTGCATCCTTGATATGCTTTCCTTTTATTTATCTATCATGGATAAGATGCTTAAATGCAGACTTATAGGAAACATGAGCCAAAGTAAATCAAAATGTCTCATTCCAATTCTAAAACCTCTAAATAAAAGGAAAGACATAACTAAAGACATATATGGAAAGGAAAAAGAAAAATTAAAAGTTTTTTTAAAATTGAATGTTGAACAGATTATTATCTATGGGGGTTTATGAAATTGACTCTGATTACATATTGCTAAGATAACTTTGTCATTATTTCCATAACAGGGAATATTTGAAGTATTTTTGAGGTTGCTGCCATCCCTACACTGGATCTGCCTGTTGTTCCCAAAGGTATGCAAATCCTCATATTATGGGCAGGTAAGTTGACGCGTTTAATTCTAGAAATTCACCACTCCTTTGTCTATTATTATTTAGCCTCCTAATGCAAAATCATGCTCTAAGTTCAATATGCAAATAAATGCAGGCCTGGACACACACACACACACTCACACAGGTTCACTCTGCTGAATAAGTAGAGGCAAGATGGCAACACGGGCAAGATAAAGGAATTGGGTAGAAAGAAGTGCATTGTTAAAGGATATGAAAGTTTCAGGGACAGTTATTTCAAAAGCTTGAATTCTCAGCCATAGCTGAAGCTCATATCTGGCCCTAAAATGGAAATAGAAAGAAATGGAAATAAAAGGTGTTCAAGTGGCAAAGTGTCACAAAATATGGAATTAGTCCGTGAAAAATCTCCAACAGAAGTATTTCCTGCAAGTGTAAACCAGGGAAGGTAATGTTATTGTGATCCTTTAAAACCCTTAAAAGTGTAATCATCAGTGGAAATATTTAATAACAAACAGAAACTAAGACATACCTAGACATTGACTACCCTGAGAGTTCTTCCAATTAGTAACAAAGCTGTAGGGAATTCATAATGGGGAAAATCTACATATTATTTCTACCAAGAGGAAAGAATTCTGAGGCCGTCAGATTAAAAGGTAACTTGGGTCAGGGTGAACACAACATTGTAACTTAATGACCCTAACAGAGTGCACAAAAAATGCCAGGATGAAAACAGCTTTCAGAAAGGCAGACTTCAATGAAATCAGAGAACTGGCGGAAAGAACTTTTCAAATGGCTTCTATTAGGAGAAGGCATAAAAGAAATTAGTAATTTACAAGAATATCAAGGGCACTGAGCTGAGAAACTGTAATCTCATTGTCATTTTAATCACAAAGTGAACAGCTTAGAAAACTGACCCCAGGTCAAACTACTGAGGATGGGTGCAAAAATGCAGCACTACAATTAAATTTTGGGTTAGGAAAACAAAGTCAGAAAAGGAAAATCATGGAAAAAAATGAATTGCAAGAGAAACCAGTTACAAGTAAATACTCCAGAAGTAGGATAGAAAAAGAGAGATCATTAGTCTGCTCCTGTAGAGATTGAAAGTGATTGGCATATGATGCTGAAAATTTCTGAACACTTAATGACTTTTTCCACTCTCGCTAAAAAGCTCATTTGCTATCATAGTTAATATCAGGCGTGAAGGATCAAGATTTCAGCCTGGTGTAGCAAGGAACAAATTGATACTTGACTTAATCAGATGTTTTCAAACTGCCTTCATCTGATTTTTTTTCCTCAGAGCACTGAAATAATTCATACATAAAAGCTCAGTGTTTGGTTGCATCTGAGAAGTTATGACAGATGGATATGAAAAAATAGGAAACGGCAAAAGCAGTGTATTTCTTTATAGGAGGTTTTTGAAAAATGCAGATATCCTAACTCCCACTCCTTAAAAAAACATGGAGCCAATAACCAAGAAAACTGGGAATACACTGAGTAAAGCAGAGGAATGAATAACGATCAACTTTTCTGTCTCTGGAATGAATCATGCTTGGGTGGCTTCATTTCCTCCTACAAAAGGTTAACATTATATGAATATAGGAGAAACATCACTTCAAACCACAGTTCCAGTAAGGTTTTAAACATGTTTGTGTGCCTTTCCTTGAAGAAATATGGAAAACCATGGTTCAGATAAAAATACCACAGGTAAATGGAAAGCTCAGCAGTTTCCACTCTCCAAAAGGTCTCTGTAAGATATCAAACTGTAAAATATTTGTATGAAAGACCTCGAGAAGTGAACAGGAGACATGCTTATTAAGTATGAATGGCCACCAAGGCAAGAAAATTGCAATTATTATGATGAAATTCAAAGAAATCTTGTCAGATTTTAGATGGGATCAGAAAAAACATGCTATTTTTCTTGTGCAAGTTATTGCATACAGGCATGAATAAGCAGGATAGGCTATTGACTGAAAAAATGCCTGCAAAACGACCTAATTTACAAAAAGAACAAGGATGAGTAACCTTTTTGCTGTTGAAGGAAGCAGGCAGAGGGGGAGTGGAGAGAGTGATAAAAGCAATTTCTAGGCAGAAAATTTGTGCCTATGATATTTGAAGTAGATTTTCTCTGATGTCTACATTACTGTGATAAGGTCTCAGCTGGAATTTTACAGCCATCCTTAGATGCTTCAGCAAAAAATCTTCGCTCAAATGAATATTGTTTGGGATGAGCATAGATGTAGAAAGCATGACATGCAGGTAAGCATCGAGAATACTGGGTTTGTTTAACCTGGAGAAGGCAAAAAAAAAAAGAGATATGCCTTTCTTCAAGTATGAAAAAAAAGATTCAAAATAGAAAAGTTATTCTATGCTATTTCTCTGTGACAGACTGCATCAAAATCTTTGGCTTAATTTGCAGCTTTTAATTAAAAATGCTTTTAAAATTATAATGGATGTGGGAATACACTGGCTAAAGTGATTCTTATGATCTCCATCACCAGAGGTCAGACCGGCTTCTACATCAATTGATAAACTGGGGGTGGGAACCTCCTCACCTACCTTTAGACGCTTTAGATTCTATTATCTGCACACAACAAAGTATAGTGGACAAATTTAATTTTTCCAATTAATCTGCTCTGTTGTAGACCTTTACTTTAGGATGAGACTGATTTCTCTCCAGGATTGTTCTGCTGATGATCAGGAGATTGTAGACAATGAGACAGATGCAAACATCTATGTTCCAAATACCCATAAATGGTGAATTCCTCTCCTCAGATTGTTACAAGGCTTGTCAGTTTTGATGGCTCTGGTACACCCACCAAGCAGGTCCATGCAGGTACTAGCAGTATTAATGAAGAATTAAGCCTACAGCTTGGGTGCCAGGCATGCTGTGGCTCTGTTTCATGGTATTCTGTATTATCCCATCATGAGCCATTGCTGGGGCCAGAAAGGGGAGAGCATGGTGCCTTTGCTCATCTTTTGCTCTCATTTGCAGCCCAAGTTTTGAAAATTCTACTGGTGTAACCATTACAAATACATGACTGAGTCCACAATGACTCAAAACTCTGTACCTAAAAGGAGAAAGAAGAAAAGCATTGGAAAAGTAAAATTAACTCTGTTTGTCTGTCCGTCTGACTTGCTTGCTTTCTTTTTGGTCCACCTAGGGCTTAATAATTCCTTTTATATCAAAGGCAATTGAGATTAAAACCTCACATTTTTTGTCTTTTACAGTTTTCCACCAAAAAATAAATCTAATGGCTTCCTTTTTTATGGCTGCTCTTCAGTGAGTCTGGAATATGTTCATGTTCTTCCTTTTTGTCATTTTATGTTACTAAAGTTTGATTGAACATCTATGTATTAAACTTTTGTAGACTAGAACTCTTGACATATATTAGAAAATTCAAGATAATTTAAAAAATTGATTGCTATTCAAATGTTCAAACTTTTCACAGACTTCTTATCACTTCTCATCAAGTATTTAATGTTTTCTTTGAAGTCCCCCTCCAAATATCCCTTAAATTATAGGGCTTATTCTGTTGAATTGTGCACATAATTCTCATTAGCACCAGTGGGAATTACATATGCACATCAAAGGAATAAAACTTTTATTTGCCTAACAAAATTAGAGAAGCTGTTTAGATACGTAAGCTTTGGAGTACGTCTTGACTGTGTTTTTCTCTCAACAGGACTATAAGATTTCCCTTACTTTTTGTCTTTTTCATGTTTAGGGGCATTTTAAAAGGCTCTCACTCAGAGGAACAGCAATTAATTATACATATACATACATATATATATGTATATATATATATAGCATTCCTCAGCTCTTCTGAGAGATATTAACAGCTCTAAACTGCCCAAGGGTACAGAAGGCACAAAACAGTTGTGGCCAGAAATGCAGCCATGTCTAAGACCTACACTGTAGTCCTAGTCCTAAATTTGGGATTTGGAGAGCAGTGAGGTTCTTGGGCTGCAGAAATACGTAGAGTCAAGCTGTGCATTCTTGCTTGACTCCCTATGTAAGTCAAAGTTTTTTAAGATCTTAGTTCCATTTGTGCTTTTACATATCTCTTCATGGTTGGCTTCCAGTGTGAGTTAGGCACAGTGCTTTCGTAGGTTCCTTTGACATGCTGTGGTGACACACCTGTTTATTCCTTTTTGTTTTCATTTGGTGCTTATAGCTGCAAACAATGGAAGATATTCATGTCCCTATTGTAGGCACCTACATTTGGTGTAGTTCAGAGCACAGAAAGTTAGATGTCTTGCTTTCTAAGCTATCAGTGGAATAATTAAGTTAGCTCTGACAAGTGCTCCCCCGAGGCAGATGACAGGAGCACAGGGTATAGTCAGTGCCTGCAAAGGTACAATACCTCAGTGAGACACCTGAAGGTAGGGGTAATTGATTCCTTGCTCCCAGGTTGTTGTCTCTTAATGAAATTCCACCTCAGAAATTAGCCATAGCATGCTCTGAATTTCATCCCCAAGCCAGTTCTTATGCCTCCCAGCTGGAGAATTGCTCTGAAAGTCTGGGCAGCTAATGGACTCTTAAAATAAGAGATTGTTCTCAGCAATACTTGTGCAGCTGCTTATGGCATATAACCTGTGGTGATAGAAAGAGCTTCTGTACCAAACCTGTGAGCTGAATCACAATCAGCTGCTCTAACACAACTGTCCTGGCTTTAGAGTTATATTGTCTTAATTTCCTTTTGTATAAAATATATTTTGAATGAAAGTGTATTATCGTATTCTTTAAAACAAGTAATGGAAAAAATTTTATAGTCCTTGCCAAGCAGTTATTATTATTATAACTCTCGTCATTGAAAAATTATGTCTTTTTATGTCTTTAGTCTGAACTCTTTTACACTAATTCACAACCATGGGACATCTATTCTCCTATCAAATTCCTATTTCCTTACTAGGCACGTATGAGAGGTTATCAAATCACACATAAGTATTTGCTAAGATTCCACAACCAATGAATGACTTCCCAAATTCTCAAGCATCTTTCCAGTCTGCCAGCTGTTCTTGTGGGCTGTCCATGAAATCTTCTCACTTTCCCAGTGACATCTTTTATCTGTAACTTCTAGTCTATATAAAGAATTCCTATGTGAGATGGAAACAGTGCCAAATACAGATACTCTGACTGCCTTTACCTCCACAAATTTTACATGGATTCATACTATTAAAACCTCTTCTCAGTGATCCCTTTTTCCCCTGAAAATTCAATCATTACAAGAAACCTACTGAGAATAGTCCCAGGCTTCTTCCTCACCTGTGAAGGCTGAAGGAAAGAGAGGCAAAGCAGACATAATATTTTAAGAGTTGCTCCTTTGGTCTGACTACTCCAGGGGGATCTCATGCTAAAGTAGGCATCCTGCATGCATCAGGCTAGCAGTTTCCTACAACCAATACAAGGCCTCAGCCTTAGTCTGTGTCCACAGTTTGCTGCTTGTTCTTTTTATTTTTCATAGATAATTGATTTTATTTTAAGCAATAGAAGGTATAATGCTGGTTTGACAAGATATGTTTTCCATAAACTTGTTCCTACTGGCACAAATTACATACTTTCCTTTAAATCTTTATTAATAAATTCTTGTTATCAGTTTGTCCACACTTTACTTCAGGGTTTATGATAAGCTGACAGACATAATTAGTTTGATCATCCCAACTGTCTTTTTTCCATACTGGATGCTCCATGAGCTATGGAAAATCAACATTAGCTAATTTTAATGATGGGATTCTTCCTGAACTGTGCAAGTGCAGATTTTCCAATTATTCTAGAAATCCTCATTTAAATATGTCTAGCTCCTGTAACTGTTGTTAAAACCTTTCAATGTTACTGATTCCACAGAAAATAGTTAATCATATGTTATGAATGAAGTACTCTTCTGACACCTTCTATCATAATATCTATTTCTGAATGCTTTAACCTGTCATGAAATTGAAATGAAAGAGTAGTTTGCCAAATGTCATTGATCAGCTAGATTTTCTTTATCAGTCAGAAGATGAACCCCCTAATCAAACAAAAGTGTGATCAATACAACTCACTTTGATTTCTTTTTTCCATGCTCTTTGAAATATTCTTTATCCTTAAATGTCTATAGATGTCCCTATGCTCTTCAAGAAATTTTATCAGTTTCCTGAGTTCCTAGCTTTAGTTTATTGCTATAAACATCCCCTTCCTTTTGTTTGTAGTCCTCCTTTAAATTGTATTATAGCTGGTTTTGCTTCCAATTTATTCTTGGTTTACTGTGACTTTATTGGATGTCTATTAAAGTGCTCTGAAACAACAAAATTAAAAATTTTATTTTTTAGTTATAGCCCTCAAATTATTTGGCTCAGGACTTATCCTTTATTGAAAATTCCCTTTTTAAAGAAAGAGGAAAATTTTTCATTTTATATTTTTTTCCATATAACAAAACAAAGCATATTATGACCTCTTGTACCTCGGTATCACTCAATATAAGGTCTACTGAAGGACTCTTCTTACTCCAAATGCCACTTTGTGACATTTGAAACTCTTATTTTCTAGGAATTGCATGAAAAGGTTTCTGAAAATCCCAAGGATTCAGTGTTGGTGTAAGTATGCATTAAGCAAACTGAAGTTCGTAATAATGAAATTTAATATAGGAATTGTAAAAATAAAGCTCAGACTGAAAGTTGTGTCTGGCTTTTTGTTTGTTTCTTTATTTGCTTTTTAGATAAATTGGATTATTTTAAAATAGGCCTAAAGCAGAAGAAAAAACCTTCTTTTTAGGCATTTTTAATTTTATTTTCCCATTTTCTATTATCAGGGCATCTACCAGAGAAGTTAAAACTCATCTGCCAGCAACTTCAAGAAAGTGAATTTTCAAAGGTACCCATTCATAATGTATTTATGATATTGAAGTCATACTAAAGTTTCTTATTGTAAAGTTTAACTTTTCTGTTATTTGAAATGAAATGGGATTATTCACATATCGAGGTGTTAATTAGGGGTCTCCATTGATATTATGGGTTATTTATAAAATTTATGTGTTGAACAGAGAGATGCATACAATAATAGTAACAGTCCAGTTCTCACGGTAAAAAACTCCGATTATTCTTCAGAGGAAGAGAATGTTCAAAGGTCTTTATATTTCCACAATCAAAGAAAAATAAAAATTATAATATGTGATGGAGGTGGAAAATAATTTATCTTACAAAAGGAGCATAAATCTTTCCTCTCAATCAGGCAGATACACAGACTATACTGGTTGGGCTTCTTGGCTGCCTCCCAGGCTGAGCCTCCTGCTTCGCCCAGTATAAAGGCACAACTTTAAGATAGATAAATGTTCTGTCCTTGGTCTGAAAGTAGCTTAAAAAATAAAAGTTAGTGGGTAATTGTGGATGCTGAAGGCTTGGCTACAGAGAGATTTTCCAGCTTTCTGTCAGCATATGTGTGACAGTCTTGCTTTCACACGGATGCTGGCCAAAACCAGATGTTTCTGTAAACCAATCCCTTTATCCTGCAGGTGCAGATTGTTAGGCAGTATTGTTATGGTACTGACTGAAGAAATATTTTGAAGTAAATGTTGTAAGGTTCAGCCAATCCCTCTGAGAGGTGGATGAACAAGGAACCAATAACTTTATACCACTAAGATATATAAACGAGTTTGTATATTAATAAATGGTTCCATTCCTTCCTGGATCGTGTCTATGTCACTTTGTCTCCATCCTCTGCACAACAGCGACAGATCGTTGCCTTCATGTCACTTACAGTACTTCTGTAACAGGAGCAGGCAGAGCTGTGTCCCAGCCTGGTGAAGTACTGGGAAGGTGAGCTGGGATGCCCATGAGGAAGCTTCCTTGGGGAAGGAGTAACGTCCACCTTCAGGTTATGCCCAGGAACAGAGTGGAAGGTGAATTCAGATGCCAGCTGAAGCAGCAATCTGCTGTGGTTCTGCCTGTGGAGCTCTGCTGATGCCCACCAGAAATTACCAGTGGGGCTTTGCCTTGGTTTGATGGTGGTAAATGCAGACAGATGGCTTCCCTTGTTCAGTCAACTCTGTGCTAAAACTAATTGCTTTTAAAGGCAACAGTGCTTTTCCTCTGAGAAAGAACAGCTTCTATTAACATATATAGATCCCATAATTACCAGTATCATCACCTGCGTTAGAGAAGGGTGAACTGGAGATCCATTAGTAAAGAGTGTGCTTCAGGTACACACTTTCTATTTTCTCTCTAAACCATGCAAGTGCGATTAATTCTGTGAAATGTCATCAGTATCCTTGTTACTGTAAGTAATTCTGTAAAATCAAAACCAAATACTGCAGGAACTGAGGAATTTTTTAATGTTTTTTTTCCAAACTGGTTATTTTTACACCACTCATCCATGAGAAAAATTAATTGCATGGGGAAGAGTTTGAGTTCAAAACAGTTTGAGTTTGCAAACAGGGGACTAGAAAATTATAAAAAGTTACAGTACATTATTTTTGCAATTGTATATAAAGAAGTTATACCAGAATATGTTTGTAAGTGTCAGAAAGTTTATATTAAGTAATTTGCTTTATCAGTCTTTGGTACTATCTTGCCACCTACTAATCCTACACAACTACATTCCTTACTTTCATGAGCATCTGTGGATAACAGTTTACCCGACCAACATGGGTAATAGAAACCTGCAGATGTAATTTATCCCTGCTCAAGAAGCAGTAACAAGAAAAAAACATGCAATAATATGATCAGCAGGAGTGAACTGAGAACCTCACCTCCAGCAAGAGTGTCACTTGCTCTTGTCTGTCAGGGAATGCTGTTCCTCTGCAGGAGGAGCTGATGTGGGGTCATGCCGGGGACATCTGCCATCAAACAACTCCTTCCTGCTCCTGCATCTGCAGCTTGAGTGTCCAGCATGGACAAAGGGCTTCCCCAAGGGCTTCCATCTGCAAAGCAATGGCACTCAGCGCTAATATTACCTTTGATAGATTCTTCAGGGTTACCAACGTGCCGAACAAAGGAAGAGAGGAAGTACAAATAAGTTCATTAATTTTCTCTCTCTTTTTTTGAAAAGTGGGTTAGCATTACAGCTGTCAGGTTTCAATTTTAAAGAAGGCTGAGTTTGGATTCCTCGTTACCCACCTCCAGTAACTCTCATTGCATTCCAACCAGGACTGATGGGCTCTGAGGGATGCACCAGCCCTGCACATTTGCAGGATTCGAGCAGCTCCTAAAATGCTGTTCCCCTCAAAACTTTTTCAGAGCTAGTTCAAAGGGCTCAAACACTTTCACTTGTTCACTATACACTAGAGAAGACACAAGCCATATATCACTCACAATGTATCAATAGCCTTTTTTCCTCTCTCTCCAGTTCTAGTTGGATTAGGAAAGAGGATTCATAAATTGGATTCTTCTTTTGAAACACCTAGGATAAATAAATTAAATCTATAGCTTTAAAAATATTTATCTATAGCTTTTATAGTATTTTCTGCAGGCGCATATAAACCAGAACTGCAGAAAGAAAATGAGTATGCTATGTTCCTGCAAATGCCACACTAATAATTGTGGCAAAAGCCTTCAATAATCATATAGATTTGGTTATGCTCAGAGAAAGACATCAGTAAGGGGAAATTATTTCCAATTTTTCTTGCAGATATCTTATTAATAACAAAAAAAGATCATTTAGTTACTTTTTATCTTCTTTAAAGCAATAACTGAGATAATTTGGATTAGAAATGAGTTAGAATGGATTAGAAAATATGATAAACATATTTGCCAAGGTTTTAAAGTAATTTTTTTCCAGTAATTTCCATTACAATTGTGGATTCTTGAATTGCAATAAAACTTTGATAATTCCCAGGATCATACTTTTACTGAAAAACAGTTGTCTTCATAGCACATGAAATTTAAAAAGGTACAAATAAAAGTAGCATAATAAGGATTCTTGTAGTTGTATTCTGATGCTTGCTGTTAAGGACACTGCTGATATGTGCCTGAAGAATCATCTGCAGTGATGAAGTCGTAGTAATTTCTAATTCATTTATGAGTGAACAGAATGCACATACCAATATGAAATTGAAACCTGTTAATTCCAGAATCAAGTCTGAGAACTACAGTCATTACACAAAGTTTAAAAGGAATCAGGTGTATCTAATGGCATTTTAAAAGTTTCATTCTCTAATATCTGAGTATGAAAATAATTATTATATCTGAAGTCCATGGGAAAATGAAGACTATGGTATTATCTTTTTATTCCTATTACTCATTATCCTCATGCATGCTTTTCAACCTCTTTGATTTAAATGCCCGCCAGGAATATAGTATTTGAACTACTATGAAATTCAGGAATTACACATGAAGATATTTATTGCCAGGTTTGAAGTATAATATTTGACTACAAAATTCCGCTTATACAAGGAACATGTAAAGAGCCATCAGAAATACAGCTTCTAATTCAGTCAGACACATCACTAGGCTTGTTGCATGTGGTGGGATAAAGTGTAATGACCATATTATGGCCATTATGCACAATATGGAATACTCCCAATACAAAACTTTGGATTATGTTTTAGGTTCAAATTTTGAATAAATTTTGAAATTCTTGGCCTTGATGCTTTGTGATGCAAAGGATACGCAAAATACAATAGCAAAAGGATACTTTTGCTATTGTACTTTGCGTATTATAATACAGCATATTCTCATGGAAACATAAATATACAAACTAAAAATGACTTATGCTTTGAAATTATCTTTCTTACTGATGTAGAAACCCAGTCCTTCTTTTTAAGGAGTGTAACATGGAGTCCTCCATTGCTGTGATACTAACTGCACAGCACTTCAGACATCAGAACTGAGGATATTTTCTTCTCTACAACATAAGTTTAGGTTTTTATCTAAAATATTAAACAACAACTAATAATGGCCTGAACTTCAAAACTGTCAGGTGAGTTTATTTTAACAGCAGTGGAAAAGCTAACCACCAAAGGAAACACACTGAAAACAGTCTTTATTAGTGTCTACCCTGTTAGAAAAACTGACATAACATTTGATGTATGTAGTGAAAAAGAAAACCAGGAGAGAAAGTTTGTGGCTTTTGCCATAGTTATAAGCAGGTGCAATTATAAATTTGAAGTGAATTGAAAGTGAACAGAATAAAGACAAAGCAAAAAGACAGGCCACTTTTAAAATTAAATCAGTGCAAGATCTCATACGTGTCTTGAGGAACAAGTCTACCGCTGGAAACTTTGGCACTGAACTCTGTGAGAAAGAAAAAATTCCTGATTTAATTATCACTTCAGGTGGAACTGTTGAGTCCAGCTGTTTAACACAGATTTAGAGTGACATCAAAATTCAAGATTCTGAATACTGATGAATGCCAGAGTACTTTGATTTACCAAGCAAAATAATTTAAAAAATTCCATTTTTATAATGCAGTTAGAATTTCACAAATATTTTTTTTAATACTTTATTGAAGGTAATGCAGGACAGAGGTAAACGCCTTAAGTCTTACCTTAAGTCTTGCCTTAAGTCTAAATGCCATGAGAACAGAGTGCTTTGAGGAGATATTCATATTCCCATGCGGGCTTGTCAGAATCAGGTTTTTTCACTTTAAATACTCATGCATATACAGATTCTGTCCAATTTCCTCTTTTCCTGATATTACTTTTTCTCTAATTCCATTCACTACCTCCTATTCTCATTCACTTTAGACCCTCACTTTCCTACATATTCTCACATATGCATAGTACATAGCTGCATTGAGGGTAACACAGGAAAGTCAAATGAAATTCTGTAGCTGACAAACGGATGCTATTTTCTCAGGTCCCTGATTTTGTTTATAAGGTGAATGTGAAATATTGAAAATTAATTTATGTTATATTTAGAACTGCATATCACAATAGAAGCGGCATAACATTTATGGGAATAGTCTGTTTAATTAGGCTTTCAAGCAACAATGAAAAACAATTTGAAATATGTACTGCCCTTTCATACCTTTCAACTAAATTTTTATGATGTATTTTTAAAAATAATTACTTTTTGAGAGAATATTTATCATAATTTCTCATAGTTCCAGCCCATACTTTTCTCACTCTCCCAGACACAAACACCTATATTTGAGTCACAAGTTAAGGAATGAGTTGGAAAACACAAAAGAGCTTTCTTGCTATAATAAATGTCAAATGATACAAACTCAAAACTTACAAAGTTCAATAGAGAAAGCAGTTCTTGCTGTGTCAAGGGCTTGAGTCCTTTGTGACAAACCAGTCGTGAATCTACTGAGGAGGTCAAAGTCAACAATTTAAATACTCCTACTCCCTTAGATCAGAAAGACTTGTGATACGAAAATTTATTTTATTTACTTTTATTTTTTAATTATTATTTATTAAGTCAGGTAATACTGAAACATATGAGGATTATATAAAATGCTTAAATTGGTTCTGTTCTTGTAAGTACAAACCTTCAGTAATTCAAGCACTCAATTTAAAATTCCAATTGGACCAAACCACTAAAGAGTAAAGTTTAATTTGTTATTTCATAGGGATTTGTGGTTAGATTATAATCTCTGTAATTTCCATAGATAACCAATCATTATATTGTTGTATCAACTAAAACACTAAAGTTTTGTATATCAAACTCAAAGACTCTGAATTTGAAATTCCAGAGGAAGATGCTTTAATTCTATAAATTAAGAACTATATCTACTAATATTACAAGAGAAAATTCCAAATGAAAATTTTCTGAGTCCAAGATCTAATTTGAGGATGTAAAGTTAACACTTTTTTCCTTACTTCCAAATCCATAGAAGTGTCTTTTTAATGAAAACAGTACAGCAGTCCAATTTGATTACAAAAAAATTCCATTTGCATTAAAAAATGTTTAAGAGAAGACATAATCTGATCATGATGGTTTGGACAAGGACAGTGAAGGAAGAAAGACATTTAAGATTGCTCTTTCCACAGAGACAGTTAAAATGTAACTGCAAAAACAACCCCAAAATTAAGTGAATCAACTTGGTGACACGTTCTTAAATGTGTAGATTTCCAGACTGATCAGCTGCAGCTGGCTATGATTAACCAGTCTTTAATAATAACAAAATACGTTACACTGCAAACTGTCTTTTCAGCTTCATACATCCTAAACTGACAGTAATGATTTTTGAGGTTTCATTGTGATCATAATTATAGCGTATGGTATAATGAACACAAAATACATCATTTTATGATAATTTCTTTATAACAACGCCTAACAGCCTTTGTTCAGGTAAAGCAAAAGCCTCGGTTCTCATTGTTCTGTTGCACCTGTAGAGCTGTAAGATTTCAAAAACATTCCTTAACAAATTATCTTATTAAAACCTGTATGTAAGTTGCCAGTACAAGTTAGAATTTTATTGCATTAATGCAGTAAGCAGAGAGACAGGACTTTTATAATTGAAAATGGAGATATGTAAAAACATGTAGTTACTAACTCTTGTAATGAATCTAGACTAACAATTGACCATTCATTACAAGCTAATACCATGTGTGCTTACTATGGCTTTTAACTACTACAAAGATCATGACAGTGACTGAACCATTGAGATATCATTGCAATTCCTAGATCTGCAGGAGAGTGACAGGGTTTCTGGATGTGCTTCACCTGCTTTGTGTTTAATTTATCTACATGCATGCAGAAGGAAATAATAACTGTACTCCCTATAAAAGTCCTTCTTTTCCTATTTATTGCTTCTCTCCTGTGGTGACGTACTGGAAAGAAGCACAAAGGAGACAGGAACATTACTTGAGTGATGTCCATTCCCAACCAAGTAGTATTAAAAATATTTAAGTCCATGCTTTAAATAGTTTGCATTGCCGTAACTTCCCTTTCCCTGAAACAAAAATACAAGAATAAAAGTAAAGGCAGCATAATCCAAGCATCTATAAAGGACTGATGAGACAGCTCTAAGAAAGGTTCTTGATTTGCTTTGTGTTAAATGACAAAGAAGGCCTGGGCTGTCATCTGGTTGAGGGAGGTGATCCTTCTCTTCTACCCAGCACTGGAGAGGCCAGAGCTGGAGCGCTGCACAAGAGAGATATGGAGCTACAGGAGAGATGCAGTGAAGGGCTGTGAAGGGAGATGACGTGAGGGGACTGGAGAATCTCTCCAATGAGGAAAGGTTGAGAGGCTTTTCAGCCTGGAGAAGAGTAGGCTCAAAGGCAATCTTGTCAGTGTATACAAACACCTGTAGGAAGCAGTAAAGAGAATACTGCCAGGCACTTTCCAATGGAGCCCAGTGGCAGGTTAAGAGGCAGTGGGCAAAACCTGAAACACAGAAAGCTCCACCTGACCTTCAGGAAATCCAGCTACTAGGAGGGTGACTGGACAACAGCACCAGTTGCCCAGAGTGATTGAAGAGGTCTCCATCCTTGGAGATATTCAAAAGTTGTCTGGACATGGTCATGGCCAACCAGACCTAAGTGACCCTGCATGAGCAGGGAGGTTGGAAAATGTGAACTTTGGGGGTCCTATCCAACCCCAAACATAGTCTGAGGCAGGCAGAGGCCAACACCTAGTTAGTAGAGCAATTTCTGCCAAAGCCAGCCTGCAGCATCATGTAAGCTGCTTCTCACATGAAGACATCAAGAGGATTTGTGGAATCCATCAGAAAGGCATTAAAGAGTATTATCCTCTCTATTCTATTAGTCCCTCAAGCAGCTGGTTGCATCTAATACAAATGGGATATGTATTATGCTATTAAGACTTCTCTTTTTCTGCATTAAACACATTGTACATGCATGTAATTTAGTAAAATAAAAGTCATTTCCTTGCACAGGATGAGATTAGACAGCTTACTTTTCCTTTTTAATATCAACAGAACAATGGCTCTTCAGAAAACTAATTGAAATTGGCATAAAACACTATACCCGCTATTCATTTTGCAGGAAAAAAAAGAGGTACTGAAAAGCAACCCATCTACCTTAGCACTTTCTATAGCATCTATGTAGTGTATAAGAAAAGGGACATAAATAGTCAATAAAATAGTTTCCTGAGGTTTAAACACAAGGAAAATAATCCCTCTCTGTCCTCTTAAGGTGCTTGCAGTCCATCCAGTGTGGTAACAAGTCATTTAAATCAACATCAGCAACCTTAAAACAAATATTAGCTTTTATATATGTCACATTTCCTATGGTAACGAGTGATTTAAATCAACATCAGCAATCTTAAAAAAAATATTAACTTTTATATATGTCACATTTCCTATTACTGTAAACAAGAAGGAAACCATTTTCTCTTTGTTGCTGAGATTTTCTTGGAGCAGCATTAGGGAAATTTCACTGGCTTCATACCTCAAAACAGCTACCACCCAAGCATCTAGCCACGTGCTGGTGATGCAGAGAGGCTCTGAGAGGAGCTGCAGGGTGTCTTTGCTGCAGGACCTGCGTCTGGCCCTCTTCACTTCGCTTAAGTGAAAGCACCTCCCTAGCTCAGGCACCTCTGTTTTATTCATCTTTAGTGGAGGCAACTGCTTGCTGAGAAGCAAGGTCAGTAATTACTGCTGCATGGGGAAGCTTATTTGAGCCATGCTGATTCCAGGCAGGATCTCTGCTGGTTGCTTTTTTTCCAGACAGTCAATTCTCATCTGTTTTTTGGTTTTTCCTTAGACTCAGCTTCTGATTGATTGATGTGCTGCCCATCACTTTCCTGGAAGGAAAGCATATCCCAGAAAACATCCCAGCATTGCTGCCCAAAAGGAAACACTTTAAATGACTTTTTCAATAATTCATTATCATCTGGCCTAGTGTCCTTTTTTAGGCTCCAAAAAGACTATTAGGTTTCTCTCTTTTTCAATATTGTAAGGAAAAGCAAACAGGCACATTTTAGTATATAAACAACCTCAGAGCATTACAATAGTAGGAATTCACGTTTCTACAGATGTTTTCTAGGTCTGGTAAATTCAAAGTAGTTTGCCCCTTGTTGTGAGACCCTATCTGCATTTTCATAGGGCTGGACAATGAAATCCTCTGGCTGATTCTTTTGAAGTAAAAGGTGTGATTTAAATCAGTATTCAAGCGTTCTTTGCTGTAACTTATCTCATCCATGCCCTTTGTTCTGTCTTTTTGTGACTTCTTCAGTCTTGGCTTTTTGCCTTTTTGACTCAGCTACCTGAAAGTTTTAAGTGACACAAGTGGAGCTTTTTTTGTCTGAAGGTGCCCTATACTTCCATACATATACTCTCATAAGAGTTTTCCTTCAAGTCTGTTAGTAACTAGTGTTTAATAGGTGGTATAATTGTTTGGTATAATTGGGTAAATACAGCTTTATGATGGGTAAATATGATAATTAATTTTATTTTACAAATGAATGAATGAATCTGTTGATTGATTACTTGGAAGGTAAGAAAAACCAAACCAAACCAAAACCCTCCTCCCCCTTCAGCCAAGAATTTACGAGGTTTAGGATTGATTTTATTACATGAATACCCTGATGTTAAGGAGGACTAATTTTGCTTAAAGATATACAATGTATAATTTTATGTGGATCTTATTTCTTCTGCATTTATTTCTCCTGAATATAGACAGCTAAAAATGGGCATTTAGTTTAAAGCTGTTGTCTACAAACTCTGCATCATTAAAGGGAAGAGGGAGGCATTTCTAAAATAGCATACTCATCACTATCTTGGAAGCTCTGAGTGCCAGATCAGTCCCACTAAGAGCTTTTTCCCCCAGGTTGTTCATGTAGGAAGCATAGATGGGATGATTCATGAGGCCTGTCTTGCCTGACTCATAGACCCTTAACATATTGTCCTCAGAGTATATAAAATTTTGGGTGAAAACAGAAACTACTGGGGAGGGTTTTTTTGGTTTACTTTAACGAGTATAACATTTAACCTCTTACTCAATTTGAGTCCAAATATTTAAACCTCGAGGTTCTTTTACAAATATAGCAAAAAGGAATGGAAAATTTTAAAGGATAAATCTTGCTGTACAATTTTATAACATTTGCACCACAAATAATTGATCTTTATAATCTCTAAATACATATATCAGTGCATGAGAGCAGTAAGGATGTTTATCAAATGACTAAATGAAAAGTAAGACTAATCATATTTGTCAGTATGGCACAGCTAAGAACACCTGAATTTACAGCATTTAGATTCAGTTTCCTTTAACCTACAGATTTTCTTCTACTAAGACAGAAAACTAAGATATGAAAGACAACTTTGAAGAAATCATCTGTGACATACCATCAAAATAGATCATAATTTGCATTTGCTTATGAAATAATCCCATGTGCATTAATCACTTGAAGACTTTGGCAAGGGTTCCTCATATCTGTTTCGTGGAAGACCAGTTCCTGGCAGATCTGTCTAACTAGGTTTACAGAAATAGCTGACTTGAAAAGTAAAACCCTAGAATATAGAAATAACAGTGAAGAGAATCTGTATCTCTGTTATTTCCCCCTCACCCCATATTTTTTCTTTAACTTTACAATGAAAACTTCTTTGAAATTTAATTTTCAATTGAAGAGTTAGAAATTGATGCAGAAAATGGTCATTACCGATTTTCATCTGTTTTGCTGTGATTATTTTGCTTTCAGTCTTACATATGGTTAGTGGCTAGTGGCATTGCCACTCCGGTTTCAGTCTGTCAGGCAATGGAAATGAGTCAGGTCATTTACAGCTTCATCTGTGGTACAGAAAGTAAGAGGCAAAGCAATTTTCAAGAAAAGTCCATGCTCAATTTTGGAGTGAAGTCTATTTATCACTTCAAGAAATGACCTGAAACAAGTGGAATGCATGCGCAAAAAGTCATAATGTAGTTTAACTCCTAAGAGAAACAGTAGCATGTGGCATGATGCTATTGCAAAAGAGCATATTCTCTCAGAGGTTTACACTCAGGTAAATTTTTCAGGTAGGTTTGAAAGAAAGCATATGTCTTGTGTGTTTCACAGCTGTCACACACTCTCAGGTGGGCTACACCTGGCAAGTGAAGGCAACTTGTTTATATATCCAACCCAGACAAGTAGTGACATCTCCACCACTACCATCACCTCATTTCCTATAAGGATTTTGTCATTTGCCTCTTAATGTGCTTTATGGTAGACAGGTCACTCCACCAAGAAAGCCAGGTCAGATCAAATGTGTAGCAAGTAATGTACCTGGGAGTGTCTGCTAACATAAGATTAGAGGATAAGAACAAATAATGGAAATTTTCAGCTCATTTAATCTTCCCAGCAATCAGTACGAAGATTGCTAGAAATTTCCTGACCTAGAATTTGAATTCAAGTCATCACATATGGTAGCCACAGCTGAAACTACCTTACACTTGATGTATTTAAAAAGTTTGTGTGAAAATAACCTCTCTTGTGGGAAAAGAAAGGCTTCCTTTTGATTTCAGTCTGGTACCCAATAATAACACTCAGTTTACAAAAAAAAAAAAAAAAAAAAATTCATTTTACCTACATTTACCATAGCATTCACAACTGTATAATTTCTTAGATCTCCCTCCAACTAAACGTTTTTTCCAAGCAAGTTTCCAATTAATCACCCTTAATATAAAAGTATTCCCACACTATAACATTGTGTTAATTTTAGACTTACAGCTATACTTTTTCCTGTTTTACTCTATTGATTCTAAGAAATTTCTGTGGAAAAATGAAAACATTAAATCCATAAATTTTTATCGATAAAAAGAGCAGCCCCCAAAAACAGCATCCATTGAGGCAATTCTCTGGTGACAGACATTGATCATACTCAAGGTAACTAGATCAAAGTAGATCAAATAAGAGGTATAAATAACACAACAATGATCTGTAAAAGACACATAATTCCCTGGAATAGTGGTTTAATATTTCAGTGCAACATTTAAGTTAATTCAACATTTTGAATCACCATATCTACTTGAAGTTGTTAGAGTGATCTCTACCCTTGAAAAAATCTGCTTAAAGACAGAGTATTTAAATGTAAAATTTTCCAACAGCTCCACTGACCAGTTTTCAAAAAAAAAAACAAAAAAAAAAAACCATCAGTATTAGCACAGAACTTCTCTGAAAGCAAGAGTTACTTTTTTCCATTTTCTCAGTCTGTAGCATTCTAGATGAGAAACAAGCTAGAAGTTAGTTTTTGCTTCAGGAAGTATAAGGAAATCACACAGGAAAACTGCAGACACACATTATAGAGTAACAAAGCAAACTGTTATAGAACTATGTTAAATGTGACAATACCCATGTAGGTATTTATTATGACAAAAAACAGAGTCATAAAAAATCAAAATAACTATTCTTTGGGATTAATTTTGCATACATCTTTTTGATTTTTGAGAAGAAAAAACATAAAAGTCAAACAGAAATGTAAAAAAAGTGTTTTGTAAAAAATTAATGAAAAACACTTAGTTCTTTTTGGATGCCTATGACAGCACAATGAAATTTGAGAAATATTCCCTTTGGAAAACGTATATTCTTCTGTTGCTTAAAAGTTCACTCTTTACTGCTACAACAGTAAATATGTATATTGGAGTAGATTACCTGCAAAGAACAGAATTTCTATTAAGTTCCTTTTAATTTTTTTTTAATTAATGTTCTCTCCTTTTAATTAAAAATTAATTAATGAACTTCCATTTTCTTCAGTATTTATAACCTCATGAATGACAGTTTTTCAGGTGTTAAGAAATCAGATGTGAGAAAGTCACTGTTTTACAAGTGAGTCAGCCCTGACAAAGGGCTAACATTTATAATTGATGTGTATGAAGCAAAGTAATAAAATATGATCCAATAGCATTTTGACTGTTTTTCTAATTTCCTGGAGCCAGTCCTCTGGAACAAGAGCTTCATAGTTGATATTCTTTTTCTCATTTCCATATTATCAATATGGTATTTTATTTTGCTATCACTGAAGAGAAAATCCTTTTTCTCTTCTGTTCTGTCTCGCTTTAACCACTAAGATTATTTCATTTCATTTGCATAGGACAATGAGTCAAGGATATGGAAATTTTTGTGTCTAGCTATTCCTGATAGAACACCAAATTCTTAAATATCAGTAGATGATGAGTTACTTTATTAACAGATCAGCTTCATATTCTCACAGCACTGCTTATCTGGCTTTTTTGGAGTAAGAAAATTTTTAAGAAAATATTTGATTTATTGAAAATCAGTCATAGAAAGCCCTTATATGATCACTCAGCCTGACTTCTTATCTTAACCTTGGTCCTTTTATTTAGGCCTGAATTTCCACTGAGTCCAGTAGCTTGTGATTTGCTTGATACAGTCATTCCCTTTGAGTGCATGATCCNCATATTTGTTAAGACTAAAGGACTGAAAAGAATTTTATCATTGACCATCAAAGTGCTTTACAGATTAAATTCCATTTAAATAGATATTTTTACCAAAACCTAATACCTTAATATTTAAAAATGTTAAATTCTCCCAAGCAATCTTGAGAGCTCCTTTTAATGTCTTTACATTCAGTAGTTCTTGCAATGTGAATGAAAAACAGAGTACTTAGTCGGATTCAAGTTAAAAGGGCACAGCTGCTTTGATGGGAAAGTTTCCAAAACAGTTTTCAGTACTTCATAGGAACAACCATATTTAAGCATGAAACTTTCCGGTTTTCTTGGGCAGACAGAGGCAAAACTTCCTTTCTTTTTTTTTTTTTTTTT
>VWZQ01006703.1:1217746-1241987 GCA_013397015.1 Myiagra hebetior
TCAGTGCAACATTTAAGTTAATTCAACATTTTGAATCACCATATCTACTTGAAGTTGTTAGAGTGATCTCTACCCTTGAAAAAATCTGCTTAAAGACAGAGTATTTAAATGTAAAATTTTCCAACAGCTCCACTGACCAGTTTTCAAAAAAAAAAACAAAAAAAAAAAACCATCAGTATTAGCACAGAACTTCTCTGAAAGTAAGAGTTACTTTTTTCCATTTTCTCAGTCTGTAGCATTCTAGATGAGAAACAAGCTAGAAGTTAGTTTTTGCTTCAGGAAGTATAAGGAAATCACACAGGAAAACTGCAGACACACATTATAGAGTAACAAAGCAAACTGTTATAGAACTATGTTAAATGTGACAATACCCATGTAGGTATTTATTATGACAAAAAACAGAGTCATAAAAAATCAAAATAACTATTCTTTGGGATTAATTTTGCATACATCTTTTTGATTTTTGAGAAGAAAAAACATAAAAGTCAAACAGAAATGTAAAAAAAGTGTTTTGTAAAAAATTAATGAAAAACACTTAGTTCTTTTTGGATGCCTATGACAGCACAATGAAATTTGAGAAATATTCCCTTTGGAAAACGTATATTCTTCTGTTGCTTAAAAGTTCACTCTTTACTGCTACAACAGTAAATATGTATATTGGAGTAGATTACCTGCAAAGAACAGAATTTCTATTAAGTTCCTTTTAATTTTTTTTTAATTAATGTTCTCTCCTTTTAATTAAAAATTAATTAATGAACTTCCATTTTCTTCAGTATTTATAACCTCATGAATGACAGTTTTTCAGGTGTTAAGAAATCAGATGTGAGAAAGTCACTGTTTTACAAGTGAGTCAGCCCTGACAAAGGGCTAACATTTATAATTGATGTGTATGAAGCAAAGTAATAAAATATGATCCAATAGCATTTTGACTGTTTTTCTAATTTCCTGGAGCCAGTCCTCTGGAACAAGAGCTTCATAGTTGATATTCTTTTTCTCATTTCCATATTATCAATATGGTATTTTATTTTGCTATCACTGAAGAGAAAATCCTTTTTCTCTTCTGTTCTGTCTCGCTTTAACCACTAAGATTATTTCATTTCATTTGCATAGGACAATGAGTCAAGGATATGGAAATTTTTGTGTCTAGCTATTCCTGATAGAACACCAAATTCTTAAATATCAGTAGATGATGAGTTACTTTATTAACAGATCAGCTTCATATTCTCACAGCACTGCTTATCTGGCTTTTTTGGAGTAAGAAAATTTTTAAGAAAATATTTGATTTATTGAAAATCAGTCATAGAAAGCCCTTATATGATCACTCAGCCTGACTTCTTATCTTAACCTTGGTCCTTTTATTTAGGCCTGAATTTCCACTGAGTCCAGTAGCTTGTGATTTGCTTGATACAGTCATTCCCTTTGAGTGCATGATCCAGCAGAATTTAGCTGAAGTTCACATGAACTGCTATTACTAGTGTGCACAATACACCTGTTTCCTTGGTGACTAAAGAGATCGATTTTTCATTACACGATGACAAAACCCTAATATGCTTAGAAAATTTTACTAATGTCCCATGGGTTTTGTTAGATTTTTCTTGATTGTATAAAACATAATTTCCTTGTAAAATCTTCATTTTCAATACCAGATTAGGTTTTTGCCTTTATCAGAACAAGGATATATATATATATCTATATATATAAAGATATTGCTATTGGCAGTGGTANTTTTCTTGGGCAGACAGAGGCAAAACTTCCTTTCTTTTTTTTTTTTTTTTCCTTTCCTCAAATGCTAATGCAATTAATTAGGGAGGAAGTGTTGGGTTACTGTGATATTCATTTCAGGAATAAAAGTCCTACTGTCTTCAACCAAGCCTGTATTTAACTCCTTGACTTTTGCTTTTAATTTCCCAGTGTAGTAAATCAGTCCGTCACTGATGAAAAATAAGAAAATGAGCAGGAAAAATTCTGGGAAAAACTCACAAAAACCAAACCACACAGTTTCAAGTTATTTTAATCTCATCATATAATTTGCCTCACTCGTGCTCAAAATTCAAAATTCAGCCAGTGCTTCGAGGAAGTTTGGTTCTGTGAGATTTCATTACTTCCAATTCTAATAAAAGTAACATGATTTAAAAATTATTCTGAAAGTTAGAAATAATCAGCTACATTGTGAGTTTATGGTGTAGGTTCAGTTCCATCGTAAGAAAAATCTACATGTTCATATAAATTCACCTTTGTGAAAAAAATTCTTCACTCAAATCTAATGTAACTCAAACCTTAAGTGACTTTTTAACAGTTAAAAAAAACTGAATTTTGCTGTAGATTTTGGACAGATAAGTTCCATAGAATAAATGATAGAATGTAGTATGATGAGAAAACACATGAAAAACAAAAAAGAAAAGAAAATGGTAACCTCTCTTTCAGTGTTGCGTGGATATTCTTATTTCAGGGAAGACTCAGATGTTATATCCAGTGGAAGGGGGAGGAAGCTGTCTTTAGCCCAGAGAGGAAAAACAGAGATTTAAATCCTTCCCAGGTCTGAATTCCCGACAGGACATTTAGAGTCTCAGTTTCAAATTTGATTTTCAAAGGGTAACAAATCAATTTTTTTCACTTGACAAGCTAGTGCTCGAGCCTAACACCTTCTGTTGATTTTAAATTCACCAAGTCTTCAGGTTTTCTGTGCATATTTGCCTTTGAAGGCTCTTCACTTCACAGACTCTTGGCTGTTTTCTTGACACATGGACCTCATGTACATATTTCCAAAGGCAGTATTGACCCAGGAGTTTATACAGGGGATTATATGTCTGCTGAAGAGCCCTACCTGAATGATGCAAAACTGTGGACTTCTGCTTAATCATGTAGTAAGTGTCCTCTCTCTCGCTACTTCTCCCACAGAGTAACATCTTTGAGAGTTTACATATGGCATCCTAATTCATTTTTATTTTCTCCCTTAAAAGGAGCTTTAGTCTGCATCCTTTAGACTGTGTCCTGTAGGTCTTTTCTACGTTGGCGAAGATAATGTAAGAAATAGGAGCATTCACCTCTATAGAACTGTTATAAGCCCAATTGTAAAATCATAGAGAAACTAATAACCTTGATTTTTAGTTTGCAACTTTAATCATGTCCTTTTAATAATCTCTTTTCATGTAATTAGCTTATATAACAAAAGTATCCCTCAGGTGGATACTCATTGTGCTGATCTTTTGAATCCGATGATATTAAGATCACAAGTTCCTATATTTTCCTTGACCTCAATGGATGCCTGGTACAGTCACAAACTTTATAACCCCATCAGTGGAGGGGATTTTACATCCTGGCTTCCTTAGAGATTCAAACCCAGAATTTCAAATAATTTGAAAGTTTTTCCCTAAGTGACAGCCTTACAAGAACTCTGAGAATATAATTCTCCTCCATTTCAGAAGCACCTATTAGTGGAAGTAGAAGTATCTCTTGTTTAAAGCTCCTGTAAACCTATTTAAGACAGGAAAAATATGTATGCAGATCAAAACTATAGACATTCATTCTCATTTTCTTGTCTTAGATAGCATTCTGAAATACGTTTCAGTCTTACAAAATGAGTACTAGATCTTTTTATAATATTTAAGAGTCTCCTGTCTTTCAGAAAATAAATCTTGCTTTCTTTGCCCAGAATTCCTCTTTTCTCAATCTGACATTCTCATAGAGCTACTTCATTCTTTCCCCTTGTTGTTTGGTCAGAAAAGGATAGCAGTAAGAAGGGATTATAAGTACGGAATTCTTTCTTGCACTAAAAATTTTCTCTTATTGCACTATTAGGAAAGGCACTATTAGCAATCAATCATTGTGCTATATCATTTCCTTTTTCTGCAGCCTTATAAGCTTTGTTGGAAGGCTGTAATACTGACATTTTATTCCATAGTTCATCATGGAGAGAAAGCAGCTCATTCTGCTAAAAATAGCAGAAAATCAGAATGCTCAATGCTTATTTATTCCTTGTTTTTGTGAAGCACAAAACATTTGATTTATAGTAGAGGCTTTTGATTTTTTTGTCATTGTTTAGAAAAATTCAAGGCCAGAGAACATCTTGTTTCTAAACCTCTTTTTAGTGAATATCAATCATTCAGAGATGATTTCAACTTTGAGCAGTTTCAAGTAATACTGCTTCATTTTTCTGTCTTTAAGTTTAAATGCTATCCATGTGAAATGCTTTTCACAGCATTTATAAATTACTATTTCATTATCAGGAATCAAAATCCTCTTGAAACTGGAAATCAAAACTGTAGAAAAAATATAAATTAATACAGGAGTTTATTAATTAGGTTAACATGAGAAGTTTTTACAACAGGAAGCTATTGAGAAAAGCTACTGAATTTCCTTTTCTTTGCTACTTGATTTTCTCATTTTGTTATCATTTTCCTCTTTATTTTCTTCTGAAACTGATTTATTATGTTCATTGCTTCAGCAATCTTAGCTGGTTCACATAGTTTTATCTCTTTATCTTTAGGGTTAAGTAATGTGTTTTATTTTTGGCTTTAAAAACATAGAAAATAAAGCAAATGATGGAAAGAAGTGAAGAATCTCATAAAAGAACAGCCAGAATGGAACATAACCCTGAAATTCAACAGAATATTGTATTTTGGCAAGTATTGTGATGTGAGAAGATAAGAACTTGCTCAATTCAAGAAAAGTTTGTTTCTTTGCTTAAGTGCCAGAGTTCAGCTTCTAGACTCTTTGCTGATGTTTAGACTTCATTTTACCGATAATAGAGCTGGACCACTAATGATGGTCTAGGAGATATTATGCTGTACTCTTTGTACCATGTTCCCTAAGCTGTGTTTGGAGCACAGCAAAGATTTTGTTATTAAAATGTCCATCTTATTGTTCTGAACAGAAGTGATACAATAGTCTTGAATTTGCAGGGACTGCTATGCAGTTAAAGCCTCTTTCAAAATGCCGAATCTAGAGATATTAATTCAGAAAGCTTAAAATGCAAAAAAAACCCCACAACCCCACAAGTAACTCTTCCTCATCCACAGACATGCCTGAAATCTTCCAGAGGCCCTTAATGCATCCTTCCTTCTACAAGTAACACACTGTCTTCTCTGCTTAGAAATGCTGCCTATGGACATACCTCTTCCCTTGAATTGCACATCTTTGCCTTCTTGGTGGGTGAAGTACATACACAGGTATCTTGCTTCATCTTCATCATCTTCCTCAGTCCAGAAAGACAGTATTTGTTTGAATGACCCACAATCAATTACTCACCTTCTGCTTCCTTGTGTATAAATATCAGACAACATCAGTATGGCGCCTCTGACTCCTGGAGGTCAGCTAAAGTACGGAAAACATGCCAGGCTACTGACTGGTGACAAAATGCTTCTATTTGTGGGAATAAAAAGGGTTTGTCACAAAATAGTAATTTAAATTAAGCAGTTAGGAAAATGTTATAGATTATTTTACTTTCACAAAAGTGCCTGAGTTTTCAACTGCTCCCTCCCCGGCTCTCTCTTTGAATTACATGAAGACTGATGGTTTTGACAGAGCACAAAACACAAGAGAAAGGTAAGGACCTTTAGTTCCTTTAGCTTACTCAAAACTAACTAAGCCTTGGTTAGTCTGTTCTTGGGTTTGTCATGGCATCAGGATTCCTGTTTATTTAGCGTTGTTTCTTTAATTTTTTTTTCTTTTAACACTAATAAACCTTGTATAAATGCATGTTTACCTGACTGATAATTGCTTTTCTGGAGATGTAATAATGTCTTTTTAGCATTTCTTTTTTGAAAGGAAAGTTATCTGAGAATCTTTAATTTCTAATCTGTTTCTCCCAGATTTAGAATTAGTCACCCACTGATATGTATCACAATACAAGGACTAGATTAATACAGTAAATACACGTATCTCAAAGAAAGGAATACTTTTATTTTATAACACAAGCTGCCCTTTTCCATTTGAAGACCTTTACTATCCTGGATTTTATTGCAGTAACATCTCTTAACAGGATCATAAAGCTGATCTAGGAGGTAGGAGGACTTGTTAAGAGCTATTACAGAGAAAAGTGAGTAACTTTCATTATTTGCTCAGCAAGATAAGTGGAAATACATCATACCACTTTTCACAGAGTGTAAAGTGCTACCTGTTTGTTGCAATTCTTTCATCAACTCATCCCACAATTTTCTGAAGTGGCCTCTTTGCCATTGCAAGGAAGCATTTGCTCTGTAAAGGCAGCTACAGTAAGGACTGCAGGTAGGCAAAAGCAATGCATATTACTCCAAAAAGACTGTATTTCTCATGTTTCATCTTTTGGGAAGAAAAAGGCAAAATATTATGGTATGTGAAATTTATCTTGACTTCCCTTTAATGTTAACACCATATTAAGCAAATAATGTCAGATTCTGAATGTAATGCAATTACATATATTTTTAGGGAGGAACTAATTGCTCATTGGAACAACTTACATGCTTGTAATATTGCTATCTTCCCATTTTGATGGGATACTGTAACTCTATGAGGAGCCAGGAATCTGCCACTTTTGACAAATATCAGAGACTTGCTCAGACAGATAGACTAATACATGTCTAAACATTTTACCAGAAGTTTAAGAATGGTGATGTATTTTCAAAGTCTCCACTACTAATCAAGTCTGGATAATAGAGATTCATTGCTAGGTGCTTGCCAGCCTTCAAATTGACCAGCTGGTTTCTAGTCAACTTTTTTAACAATCTGAAACTGATGAAATTTTCAGGGGAAAAAAATACGTTAAAATCCGCCACAGCTTCCCTCATGATCTATCTGGTCTTTGCTGAGGTACTACTAATGAAAACTTTGCAATGACAATTCAATTGCAATGGGATAGGAATCAAAGTTTGTATCATTCTCAATTCAGCAGCCCTAATAGGAACTGAAAGTGTGTTTTAGCCCCCAAATGTGGTAATACATGCAGATAAATGAAGTATTCTCAAGTCTGACCTCTGCTTGTGGTTATTTATGTTCTTTGCAGAAAAAAAACCCAGATCATATATAGTCTCTTCTGAATTACTATCCCTCCAGAGATCTCTGGTAGGGGCTTTGTTTAGATTTATCGCCTTCTCCCATTAGAAAGTTTCTCAGTCTCACTGATGAATAAATTCACCCATCATTATGCTGAACAGCCATCCTGCTCAACAAGACCATGCTCTCTGAGAATGTTAAGAATGTTGGATTTATTCCATCAAATTGTGGCTGTATCTTATTTTGGCACAAGTACACTTTGACAAAGTGAAATGTGGTGAATAATATTGTAAGGATTAAGATTTTTAGATCTTTGAATCTGTTTTCCTCTCTTGGGTTGGGAGAAGTAAATGTTAAAAAGATATTTTATAATATGTTTTATTCATTTTGTTTTGAAGCTGAATAGTTTTCTTCTCTAAATGAGCTAATTTTTTAAAAGCATTTAAAACACCTAACCTTTTACATGGGTAATTATTGTTTGCACTGTAAATGGATACATGATATCTGCTTCCAGTTTTTCTGTTCAAATCTAAATGGAGTGAGAAAAAATTAAAACTTCTTGCTATCCTCTGAAAGCTGTATATTGGCAGATGTGAAATGAGCTTCCAGCTGAAAAGCAGAAGTAGTTACATTTGAATTTAGGTATTATGAGTGAAAACAGCAGCAAAGATTCAGTAACACAGACAGCTAAAGTGTTAATCCAGAGTGCCTATTAGGATTTTCCAAGCTGCAGTAAGATCATGAAGCCATGAAAGCACTTTCTATATGATGACATATATGAGTGCTTTTGGTAAAATATATTTCAGAGAAGATGTATTTAGGGAATGTATTTTCAGGATTTAACAACACCAAAATAAGGCGGTAGAATCTGAATGTCAAAGAAGAGTGGATTAATTATATTCTTAAATTGTAGGACATGTACCTGTCTCATTAACAGCAGTTTTCCATACCTTATAGTCACTGAAGATTTCTCTGAGAAATAAAATCTGAGATTGTGTGGGACTTCCTCTCTGTATATTTCATAAGGATCCCACAGGAAAAGAAAAAAAAAATAGCAACTAGAAAAGTTGTTCAAAAAAGCTATCTGTGGCTAAAGTTTGAATGCTGGAGTTTGAGTCACATTTCTTTGTATTTCTTATGACATATTAAGGGGAAAGGATCTTCCAGCTAGAACCAGGAGGTTTTCCCCCTTCCTCTGCACAAAGAGTTACGTTTGCCAGAAATGTGCTCCTATCCATTTGGAAATCAGTGAAGAGAAGTTCAGAGAAAAGGAAAAAAATGTGATCCAAATGTAGATTACCCTTTAGAATGAGAAATCTGCTTAAAATACAAGAGGTATCAGGTTAATTATTTCAATATTCTGCTTTCCAAAATGAAGGCAGGCAATGCCGCCACTATATCAGAGGCTTTAGATACTTATTTTCCCTTTTTTGACTATGACTACCCCACCACAAAATGTTTGGTTAAACAGAAGTCCTTCCACTCAGCAAGGCAAAAATGAAGAAAAAATATTTCATATTCAAATTAAATTTTACTGTATGAATATGGATGTATATTTAGAGAAAATTAGTTTAGGATACACGTGGAAAAATATTTAGAATGACTCCTTAGAAACTACTTTTTGTGAAAATTGCAACTGACTTATTAGTAAAGAAAAAGACCATGACTAAAGGTAGAGGCAACAATTCTGAAATTGGACTTATAATGAATAAAAAATAGTTTTGTGGCTATTTTAGTGAATGGAGGAGTATATACATATATATGAGCACACATGTGACTGTGACTCACAGAAACAAACTGACACCAAACAGGGTCCTGCAGCCTTGCTGGGCTGTGAGTGCAGGCACCACCAAGGGTTGACCCTGCCCACACTCCCTTTCAGGCTCTTGTCTCTGCATTTTTTTGAGGGGTTTTTTTCCCTCTTTCTGCCCATGGAACCACAACTTTATATCAAAAGCAGGTATCTAAACCCACACTACTCCCAGCTTGTCTTTCACATTTCCTACACCAGGTTCTTGTCATGCTTCCTAACCCTGGAACAGTATGTAGGGCTTGGGTAAGGTGAGAACAGCCAGAGTAGAGCTGCAGACTGTGGTTTCCTTTTCTGCTCTTTCTGCAATAAACTTTATGGACTTACACAGGGTCTGCTCCTGGCTGGTCTCAGGTTGACTCAAATTTGGTCAGTTCATCTGCTGCTTTTCTTCAAAAGACTCCCTTTCTGGATATGAAGACCTTAGGGCATGGGAAACCAACTCTCCTTCAAAATTTGTCCAGTGATTAACCTTACTCACTGTTTAAAACTATGTGTTTCAGTTGCCCTGGGCTTGCTCTGCAGCTCTTAATCCTTGCACCTTCTCTCTCTCCTGTATTAGTGAGCCCTTCACTTTCCAGTGTTTTTGTCCCTTTTAACAGGCTTATATCCACCATTCAACTCTGAACCTCTTCTGAGACTTCTTTTTGAACATTGAAGCAAAATAACTCTTACCTCTCTGAAAGGGACTTCCTATACCCCTGAACTCATTCTTACATCTCTTTTGGCATCTCTTCAAATTTTTAACAAGTTTCTAAAAATGTTGGACAAAAATCCTATTACTTCGCAATACAGAAGCAAAATCACTTTTCTGTTTATTCACTTTTTCTCTGTATTTATCTAGGGATTGCATTAGGCCTTTTGACCTAGCATTATAATGGCAGTTCCAATTGAGTTGTCTATCCAATGAGAATCCCGACTCACTTTTCCTGACATTCTTTTCCAAGACACCTATTTTCCTGCTCTATTTGTATTCTTTCTTTCTTTCTTTTTTTCAGTTATGCTAAACTTCTCATTTGGCTGTGTCACATGTTTTCATTCAAATGAGCAGGGTTTATCACACAATTCAGACTGTGCTACTAAACAGTACAAACCCCACCAGTGCCGCAATGCAGTCAGCCATCGTATGGTGTTTGATAAGACCTCCTTAGAGAAACTTCCCTCAGGATGGGCTGGGAAGAGCTGGCTTGCTACCATACTTTCAGACTGGTCCTATGGACCCACTCACAGAATAACTGAAATACCGCATGCAAACAACTAATTGCCACTTACTTAGCCTTTCATTAGTATCTGCACAGATTTTTTTCTCTCACATGACATTTCCTTACTTGTTTTCTAAGTTTGAGACAAATGCCTAGAGCAACAACAAAAACAACACAAACCCCGATCAGTTATTAGGAAAAAAGAGACTCAAGTTGAGGGTGTGGGTACATAGTTACTAATTTTCAAAATATATACACCATCCCTGAAGAAATCTACCAAAAATTTGGATATTCCACAAGAAGACAACTCAGGAAAAAAGTCACCTCAATATTTATAACTAAGTTGTAGGAATGTGTATAAACACAATGGAATATAGGTTACTGTCCATAACAATTTAGACAAAATTGTTTTTCTCATAATATGTCTTACATGTATGTATATGTGTATATATTTTACATATCTACTTGTGGTATGTATTTTCATACATAGTACATATTTAAGAAGGCTAACAAAACCCTTGCTCTGGACAACTTTTAGAGTTTTGTTCAAATCCAAAAAAAGCAAATTTCCTCTGAAGTGGGCAAATTTTGCCTATATCTATGAACAACCCCTCAGATGACGTGTTTCTACAGCTGTATATTTACATCTTAGAAAGGATTTAGAACTGCAAAGTATAATTGTGGTTTTTGTACACTTGTTTAAATTAGGAATAACTGAAGTAAGCCACATTGATTTTAAAATTGTGCACTAACATAAAGTGTGAAAAAGTTCATTTTAAGTCAGCTTTTTAGACCTGAATGACCACCACCCTTTGACCTTTAGAAAATCATATGTTGACAGTACTATTTTTCAGATACAGAATAAGACTTGGTAGAGAACAGCTGTTCTGGAGCAATAGTGGTAACAGATATTCTTACTCATGAGTAAATTTGCTTCATTCTAGCCTGGATTCTCACTTACAGTAAAATTCACACACCCTTCTTTAATTCAAATTAGCTTCCAAGGTCAGGAAAACCTTTATCCTTAGCATGTCTTCTAGTACTAAACTGTATCCACATGGAATTCCTTATTCCCATTCCTGTTATTCAATGTTTAAAGGATCAATTTAGTCTCTTTTCACAAATAGAATGTCAGAAATGTGAGATGACAGAAGTATAACCTGTCCCAATATGTTTCTGAAGTCTGAGGATTTGAATCTGAGTTTGGGCTGGGCTGGGAGATGGAGGGAGCAAGAGAAGGGAAGACAAGCTTAAAAGTAGTTGAAATACATGGGAGGATGATACATAATTTACGTTCTAACACTGTTCTTTGTCTGCTTTGAACTTCTTTTCAGATATGATTTTGAAATACCATGTATCTCCAGATCACGTGTAAAGCAGCACTTTGTAAACCTTTCAGCTTGGGAAGGTAGTGCCCTCACAGCACATTGAGTCCATTTAAGACCTCTAAGTCTCCCCATAGCCCTGTCAAGGTGTGACTGTGAACCACTTTGAAATATGACTTTGTAAGAGCTTTAACAGGAATCAGAAGACCAATGGCTTAACTACTCACCCACGGCCTTAACAAGTAAATAATTCTGTGGTTTTTATCTCTAATTTCTATTTTTACCTTCCAGTGATAGCTCAGGTTCATTTCTGACAAATGAGGAAACAAAAGGAAGTAGCAGAGGAGAAAGTACAGAGTCAGGAATAATTTTTTGCAGGGTCATGAATCTTAATATATAGGTAAATATTTGCATTATTCAATCATTCATTCTCAAATGAAGCTTATATATACTTTTCCTGCTTTCTACTAGGAAATAAAATATTCTTTTCCCATAAAATTCTGTTAGTATCTTGCTCTCTTTCAAGTCTTGAGTTCCAATATTTTTTGGGTTTTATGTCCTTTATATACACCCCTCTCATGAAGTGATACTGTACTTTTATGGTTTTATTATTTTTTATATTTTTGCAGAACATATGTCTTGAATAAAATTACAATGAATTTGAGGATGATGTATAAGTAATTATACATGTGAGATTTGTCATTACTTTTGACAGTGGCCCAAAAGAGCTCTAGAAGCCTTTGGTTATGCTCTGAGTTAGAAAATGTTACTATAAAATATGGCAGTGAAATGAAAACAGAAAATGCATATCTGTAGTGTTTATGATGCATTATGTTGTATCCATATATCTTTAGAAAGCAAGGTGGATGTATCAACTTATATAAAAAAAGATATGTTAAAAATCAGGATTTACTTTTAGCACAGTTGTCAACTTAATGAATTTCTCCATGAAAAATTTCATTTTCCATATATTTCTTTCACACTTAGACTTCCATAATGTAACTGTTATAAAATAAAATCTGTTTATGTTTCTTTTATGGGTTTTCTGTTGTTCAGGAAATCAAACAAGTAATTTTCAAGAAGCATATGCTTGTTTTCTTTTATTATGGAAAAATGTTACCATTCAACTTTGAAATATTGTATGTCTGGAATAGTTTACTTAGAAATTTAAATGTTATTGTATTTTTGTGGGCTCATTCTATTACTATTTTGCATTATGTATGTAGTTATAATATCAAATAATAAAAAGCCTAAAATAATTTTTTTCATCAGCAGCAGTAAATTGGCTTTCCTAATCATTTTGGAGATCAAGTACTGCTTAGTTTTGCATCAAACCCAAGTTTTGTATTATTAAATTTGGATACATGGTCTTGTCCTGCATTTTGAAGAAAAAACTAAGAACCTCTTGTTGTCCACAACAGTTTGTAGACTTCTTCATCTGTCAATCCAAGACAAATTTACATTAAAAAAATAACTTCAGATCTAATTATATATATATATTTTTAGAAATATAATTAAAGGGTTCTATTGAAATTCATGTATTTCTTCTTTTTGACCGTTCTCACATAACTGTTTGTCATTGGCTTTTTTTAATATATTTTGATTCTTATTGTTTATCAACAATCTTCAAGAAGGAGATTGACATCTATTCGTCAATTATATTAATAATTATTTTATAATCTTAAAGGTACAATCAAAATTTTAAAAATGTTTAGAGAACAAAATAATATTTTTCTTCTTTACAATTAAGTTATATCTTGATGGGATTTTTTAATATGTTTTTATAATTTCTGAATAAGTTTTGCTATTTCCCATTGCTAGAAACGTTTAGGGAAAGACTAAACCTATATGGAAAGATTATAGAAAATCTACTCTGAAGTTTATCTTGTTCTTCCACACACAAGATTAATGAGATCTGATCTCAAGGATATTCACTTTCCTCAGTCTACGTCTGTAATTTCTTTAAAGAATAAGCAACAGAACCTAGTTCCATCCTTTCATGACAATGCATGTAATTGGTTTATGAAACAATTAAAGATAGGCCATGAATAGCATGGGACAGGAGATGAAATTGAAGGGCCACAGTGGCTAGTTGCATAAGAGTAAAGATATGGATTCACTGGAAAGTTTTGTGCCAGAGTAACCTGAGGATAGGGCTTCAGTAAATTATGGATCTATTTTAACTGCCATGTGTAAAGAAAGGAAGAAGACAGCTGTGCTGAAGACAAGTATATAGGATTGAAATTTTGATTAGTGCTTGCAAAAAGGAAGAAGGCTGCTGCAAAGGTGCTCAGATGTGTCTCTCTCCCCTTCAAGCTGTCGTCATTTTGAAAGAAACAGTAAGAAAGCTGAAATCCCGAAGCATGATATAGACCAAGGGAATTGTTACCATAAGCCCTTGGTGGTGAAGAAGGATTTTCTGTGGGGGGACATCAACACAGAAAGGAGTGAATTATATGGAGAAGTTTCCCCTGAGCCAATTTGCAGTGTTACACAAGATTATGTTCCTCCTCAGCAGGTTCTCTGATGACACAAAGTTAGGTGGAGTGGCCAATATCCCCGAGTTCCGTGCATCCCTCCAGAAGGACCTTGACAGGTTGGGGAGATGGGAAGAGCAGAACTGTCTGAAGTTCAACATGTAGGGTCCTGCACCTGGGGAGGAATAACCCCTGCACCCGCACAGGCTGGGAGCTGAGCTGCTGGAAAGCAGCTCTGTGGAAAAGGACCTGGGGATCCTGGTGGACAACAAGCTGTCCAAGAGCCAGCAGTGCCCTTGTGGCCAAGGGCCTGGGATTGTGTAAGGAAGAGCATTGCCAGTGAGTCAAGGGAGCTGATCCTGCCCCTCTGCTCAGTCCTGGTGAGGCCACACCTGGAGCGCTGTGTGCAGTCCTGGGCTCCCCAGTACAAGAGAGACATGGAATTCCAGGTCCAGTGTAGGGCTATAAAGATGATTAAGGGACAGGAGCCTCTCTCCTATGAGGAAAAGCTGAGAGAATGTGGCTTCTTCGGCCTTGAGAAGGGATGACTGAGAGGGGACCTCACTGATGTCTATAAGTATCTGAAGGGAGGGTGCAAGAGGATGGACCAGGCTCTTCCCAGTGGTTCCGAGAAATAGGACAAGAGGCAAAGGGAAGAAACTGATGCACAGGAAGTTACATTTGAATATGAGGAAGAACTTCTTTACTGTATTCATGACCAAGCAGTATAAAAGCCTTTCCAGAGAGATTGTTGAGTCTCCCTCACTGTGGATTTTCAGGAGTTACTTGGGTGTAATCCTGTGCCATGTGCTCTAGGATGACCCTGCCTGAGCAGGGAGGTTGGACCATATGACCCACTGCAGTCCCTTCCAATCTTACCCAGTCTGTGATTCTGTAGTTATTATGCTCTAATTTTGGAATTCACTTCTAGGCCTGCAATATGTTTAGTGGAGCTTGAGGAGGATCTAAACACATATTTGGAAGAGAGATATAAATCAGGCTAGCAGCCAATCATATGAGTCCCAGGAAAGCCCCAGAAAACTACCCGTAGACTGGAAGAGGAAGACAGGGGATGTATTACATTTCCTTTTCTGTCCTTAGGTACTTCAGAGGCAATTTGGGCTTGGTGAACTCTCAGTGAGACCTATTAATATTTGCTCCAAAAATTGTTATCTTCTTTGGCTTGGTAGGTTGTTGTCAAAGTGAGATTTCCACAGAAATTAACTGTATCAAACTTTAAAAGTATAGGCAAAGAAATACAGAAAGCCACTGTATCTTGTTGACTGTAGCATCCTTTTTTTCCTTTCTCTGTCATAAGGGCACATAACTTCACTTTCACTTCTGATGTGTGCTCGAAGAAGACAGACTCCTACTGCTATCATCAGAGTTGTCATCCTGACCTGAAATATCTGGAGCAATATTTCTGGAACTAATTCCCTTGCCATGCTTTATAAAATGTTTGAAAGATATGTTTTACATTCATAAAGATTCCTTTTAATAATAAACTGAAAGCTAATCTGTATCCAGTAAGTCTTTGAAGGTAAGAAGTAATGCCATTTCCTTTGAGACACATCAGACTTTTCTCATCTGATAAAAGAAATAATTGTCTGGGCTGTTCAATTCCAGTGCAGACTTTTAATACACTCACAGCTACAGAATCAGTCTGAGATTGATTGTCTTCTTTTGAAAGTTATTAGCATAATATTTATTTTAGTATAGTTTTTTTTTTGTTTGGTTGGGTTTTTTTGGTTTTTTTTTTTTTTTTTTTTTTTTGTAAAGAGTGTGTATCTTTGTGAAACAAAATTCCATAAAATCCAACCCATTTTCCAGACATAGACATTATGGAGAGTTGGTTTTATTTATTTATTTTGGTTTGTTTCTATTGTTTCAGCAAAGTGAAAAGCAAAAATTTAAACATTAATTTCAAAACAAATTAATGCAAATGCTTGAAATTACAGAATATAAATAATATGACTGCTTTTTAAAGCAAATGAGAAACAAGCATATTATTAAAGATGATATTTTCAGGTTACAAAAGAGAGCAAAAACTTGAATCCTTAGTATTAGGGAATTACTCCGTATAACCTGGTGGGAAAGAGATTAATCCAGATAACTGTTGGTAGAATTACTGACAAAACTCTAAAGCACAAAAGAGTTTTGTACACAGATTACTTGAATTTAATTTTTTTTTCTCACTTGGAAATCTGTGAAGCTAGGTGTGTTTGCAAATGTTACTGTTTTGATATCCTGAAACTGGCATCCTGGGAACATTCATAAGAACAGTATTACTGTGGTAGGCTGGTTAAACATTAAACATAGGCAAGCATTTGTTGCATCCTCTTAATATATTTAATTTACATTAGTATATAGTTTTGTAATAATTTCTTACTTTAGTTTCCCATACATCTGTACCTATGAAGAAAATTATTCAGAAAAAGCAAAGGATAAACTCCACGAAGATGCTAAACTCTATTTAATAGGATACTCTCAATAAGGGGAAAGGAACAAAAGGAAAATTGGTCTTTGCCTTTAGCAGTATAGACCTGTGAGTGCTAAAAAATGGAAATCAAATTCTTCTATTTCATAGTACAAACAAAACATTTTGTTCTTATAGTTTCACTGGGTTTAAAGTAATTAATATTATTCAAATAGTTTGTTTACCTTCTGTTGTGATAAAATTTTAGGGATCAAGTCTGTTCTGAGAAGACTTCACATGGAATATGGAATGTGAGTGTGTTCCCAATTTACCAATTTAAAAATAAAGTATCACCAGATCAACCCTTAATAATTCAGTTTTCACTAACCTCTTTCTTAAAAATTAATTTAATTTACTTTTATTTAAAAGATTTTATTTAATTTACTATTTTAATTTTTTGTCAAGAATTAATTTCATCACAAAGGGCAGAATAATGTTGCAATGGTGGGAATGAGACAGTTCTTCTGGCGTGGAAGGAAGGCAAAGCCATCAACCTCTGTCAGATTTTCTTCATTGTCAGCTTGACCTCTCAAAAAGAGACACTGAACATGGTTTTGAAAATATTATTCTGAGAGCTAATTCATTTTTGTCTAGAAACAGAGGATATTCAAATAAATTTAAAATATCCAGTTGTTTCTCTTCAAAAATAATAAAGGCTCTTCACTGCTTCTCATTTTTTATTCTCACTTTCAAATTTATTCCTACCACTGATCATTGCATGACACCAGCCTGCATCTTATCCTGTTGTTCTTTATTCAGTGATTTCTAGACAAATGCCATGGAGGGGTCATGGCACTGCACAAGAAACCTACAAACCTTATCACATTTTTTTTGTTGTGTATCTTGTCAGGACATCTCATCTCTTTGACTCCACTATGTTCATTTGTAATGTGTAATAGCTATGTCTTCTTACGTTTGCAGCAGTATCTGAGCTCTGCCAATGAATATTGCAGTGTCAGGCATAAAAATTTATTATTCCATGGCTGAAATAGCAGAAAGTAAAATAATAAAGCCAAGCACTGTATATAGGAGTATCTGTTACACATTTATTTTTTGAAATGATCCGTTACTTTTTGTTTTTCTGTTTGATACAGGATCCATGAGGGTATCCTGAAATCTGCCCAAGAAATAATATCAACCTTTAGTAAATTAAAGCTACTGTAAGCCTCAAGCATTTTTGCAAATGTCATAAAACTCTGTGCTTCCAGAATGAGCCCAGAAAAATGAAACATCCTCTTCACCTTGACCTGGAATCTGTATGGGATTTCCTTTTGCCTTCAGAGGCATGAAGGTGGCAGATAAAGGAAAGTAAGCATCAGAGATTGCGAGCATTTGATGTTTCTGTGACCCAAGAGAATAACTAAGGAATTGGCATGATACAATGACTTCTGAGACCAGGCAGACTAGAGGAGAATACTGAACACTCCTCCTACTCACAAACATATTTGCATATATTAATAGTGGAGCATGTTTATGTTTCAGTAGAAATAAGAAAATATGACAGGCAAGGTAAATAATATGTTTAAAATTTTGTTTACTTTGCTGTTTTATAAATATTAAACAAAATATTAAGAAATTTTTAAATATCAGAGTTGGAGCCAAAACCACACATTTAATTAATTTTCCTTATGAGAAGTTGATGTGGCACAATCTTAGGCATTTAAATAAATATTTTCATTATTCCATATACATATTGCACCATATCCCAAATTCCTGTTATAAGCACTGCCTAAAATCTCTAGTGCTTATTTCATGATCAGAAATTCACTGTTTTATCTTGGCTTCCCCATTCAACACATGTCCTTTATATCTGAATCATCATCTAAATTCTGTTAATTGTACAATGGGATTTTATGGCACTCATCAGAACAACAGATGATGGGATTCACACACAGAGCTGTATTTCCCAACATCCATGTAATGTGAAGACGTCCTTTTATCCTTAGTGAGCATTTGGAGCAATATCGCTGCGAAATAACGCATGCTTTCCAAGGAGTGCTTAGCTAACCACCTTCAAAGGTTTTTGCTGGTGTGCACCCTTAATTTTCTGCATTGTGCAAGACACAGCTGGCACTTGTTTCACAGTGAGCCAACTCTTGATTCAAAGGCAATGTGACCACATGACACCTGAACTCTAAATGCTTCGCAGCTCCATGACATAGGACAGTCAGCAGCTGGACTCTTGAAAAATGCAGCTGGAAAGCTTAGGAAAGACTATCTGACTTCTTGAACTAAGATTTTTTAGATAATCAGAAGTCTTGAGCTGGCTAGAATTCTCTCTTGCATACAAGTATGCAAACGTAGAATCAGCTGGATTCTGACCAAAGCTGTGTGCAAGCTGGCCTTAACTTACTGCCTCTGGAAACGGGGGGGCTGACAAAATATCCATCAATATTTTTCCAAAATTGACTGCAGATTTGAATGATTTGTATCTTTATTTAAAGGCTCATGTTTTTGTTAGCTTTAGACACCCACTCACTGAAAAAGAAATACACGTTTAAGTACCAAAAATCTCCAGCCAGCCTTGCGGGAGCTCAAAATAGAAAACACGCACAGGTAGTATCACTGCTGAAGTATCACTGCTTGGTCCTGGGGAAAGAGTTAAAAGTTTTGTAATGAAGACACTCTTGAAACTCAACCTAAATGCCTGTCTTAGGTCTCTGCAGGGATACAGCTGGTCACACTGACATGGCAACACATTTCACATTTGTTTCTGTGTGAACACGTGAGCCTTCAGACACAGATCCTTCAAGGCTGGATCTGGCAACAGGCACTGTGTTGAGGCTGCTGTTGTCAAATAGTGCAGGTTTTATGCTGCTGGCTGTGAAATCCCAGCTGGCTTCTGCTGCATGAGTTCCCAGCTAAATGTGTGTTATGCAATGATGGATTTTTTTCACAGGAATTTTGCATATTCACAAGTGGTAATAATTTGATTAGTACTATGTGATCTATAGATGATATCCATTTATGCGGCACTTTTCCCCTATATTCTTGATTCACAAGAAAAAATTAAAGAATATTCATAAACATAAGTTTACTAGTGGTTTACTCCATTGTAACATTTTTTTCTTCTGCAGCAGCCCAGTATTCTGTCACAATTCAGCTTCTGTAAGTCAGGTTATGCTGGAAATTTATGCAGTCACATCAAAAAACAACAAGAAAAAAATCTAATCATATGCCAGCAAGCCCTAACTGCTGCCCATACAATTTGGAACACTTTCTTTGCATGTTGCATGTTGCAAATACATAATATTAACAGTTGATCAAAGAAATCCAAAGATGGCAAATGTCTGCAAAACTTTACTCTGACAGAAGCACCCAAGAGGAAACACTCATGCACCATTAGCACAGGACTTGGGTTTTACTTAGGAGATTTCAGGAGCTTCTGCTCACAGTGCAGAGATTATAGAAAGGCAAGAAGCGAAGAACATGTAGCAGCAAAAATAATTCCAAATTAGGCACAGTGTCTGGTGAAGCAATGAACCAAGAGACAAACACCCACACAGACATTTCAGATGGTAAAAGTGTGTCTCGGGCTCTATGGAAACGTCCTGTCATGCTGCTAAACCCTGCAGTGATGGGAGAGCTCTGCTGCAGCTCACAGGCGACAGGGTGAGCTCACCACATCCAGCAAGCAGGCAGACATCACTACCCTGAATGTGCACCAGACCACAACTATTTTGCAAACTAATATCTTGAAGAAAATAGTTACTGATTGTAATTGCCCTGCAAAATTACACTCATCGTTGGCAGACAATGATTAGCTTTCATTTTGCAGCTTATTTGAAAATTAATGTCAGACAATGCTTCTTGCTAATTTCCTAGGAGGACGGGGAGTATTTTACACAACCTTTTGCCACAACTGTCTATGTGAGCCAAGAAATAGATGCTACACACTTGGCATTTTATTCATTGCTGAATTTTATATTAGCATTGTCTTTTGGTTTTGTGCATGTAGATTTTAAACTGCAGGTCTTGGTTTAAAACTAAAAATTAATTACCTCCATTTGAACCTGTCATAGGAGCTGTAGTTTGCTAAGCTCCAAATCAGTGCTACACTGACCTAAGATAAAGTGATTCCAGTCCAAAAATTTTGTTCTGTACAAAACCCTAAAAATTAACTTGGATATGCCATCCTCTCCTCCCATGTTTAGTGGATGTTTACTCCAAGTACAGAGGAAAGCTCTCTTACCAATGATGGAATTTCATCAGACAGAGAACAAATAAAGGTCTTTGTTATTAAGTCTCAAATCTCATCCACACATTTGATTTGAGGATCCATCAACACAGTGCACATGGATGATTAAATAACAATGGCAGATTTTTCTTAACAAACTATATTGTTCACTGACTGATAGACTGATTTCAAATAAAAATGTTCCAAAAATTAAATTTAAGAATAAAACCTACATTGTCAGTGGACGTAATTTTTGTCTAGTAATTCTAGCAGCCATCAGCACAACAATGTTAATTTTTAAAAATGTTCTGTTTCTGAATTTTCTAATTTTATGAACTTTTTTTTTGCCCTATACAAAAGTGAGATGCTGAATGAGGTTGTTAGCTCGGCATTTTCGGGTGTGGGTGGGGTCAAGCTACATCACCTGCATCACTGACCTGCATCACCTTCATCTCAAAAGTTTGATACTTCACTGATCCAATTTACACTAGCATTCATATTAAACAAGTAGGAAATTTGGTTTTTTCCCTGATACACTTGCAGATGATGATCGTATTCCCTTAAGGCATCCCTGGACACCATCCTGTGGAGACTTGACTTAATTTTGGATGATTTACTGAAAGAAATTCCCATCACAAACTTCATTTCAATTCAAGCTATTGCTGCTCACATGGTAATCTGTTACTCAGCATGAGTAACAATTGCATAATCTATCATATGGCATCTTTAATGAAGAAAAACTTATGTACAGAGATTTTTATCTTCACAGAAGAAGCAGTGAGACAGTTACATGAGGTCTCTCAAACTGCCCCGGTGTTAAGGCACCTCGTGTTGCCTTGTGGTGGCTAACGAGCATTTATACATGCTGGTCCACAAGCTCTTCTGTGAAGATAACATTCTGAGGTAATGTCACAAAATACTGTACTTGTTTTCAAAGGGATAGTGCATTCATCTCCTGGCGGGATCCTTCAGTCTCTGGAAGATTTCATACACCTTGAAGTGCCCTATTTAGAGCAGCTGAAACATATTCATCTGGCTTTCAGATGCATAGCTGAGTATAGAATAAAAGATTTGCACTAAAGAATGTAAACCTACTTTTTTTCCCCAACCCCAACCATACTATGTGCTTGCTGTGATTTGGGGGGATTTGTTGTGTTTGTTTGTTTGTTTTTTGGTTTTGGGGGGCATGTTTATTTTTTAAAGTTTACCTATGTTCTACTGTGAATGAATCAAATTGTACATGGCAAAATTCTGAGGTAGTTAGGAGTTTAAACCTCTTTGTTCCAAAAGATTTTTACTCTGACAGAACTGCAGATCTAAGCAAGACCTTTAAAACAAACTTGACTATTTAATACCTCCTTTAATGACTACTAATTATTTAAAATAGCGAATATATTTAAAATATTTATCTTACCCTTTTATTCTTGTGGCAGAATTAGAACATTCTGATGATTCATTCTTATTCATCTGCAGTAGGTAATTCAACTGCACCTACTTCCATCAAAATATTATCTGCACAATTGTATTCATTATTATTTCAGCTGGTGTCACAGGTTTCAACAGAACTTGCTATTCTGCATATTGCCCATATTATCCTAAGCCTGTTTCTCATTTTAGGAATGAATGATGTTTTGAAATCACAAAGCCAACAAAAAATGAGCAGAGCAGTCAGTGCTTAAGTTAGTTAGATTTTAATTTGCTGCACTGCACATTTCTTTTCAGTGTTGTTATAGACAAAACCCGTTCATTCACTCAGGTGCATTTCACTGATTGACAAGTAATGGAGTAGCAAAAAGGCAAAGGTAGCAGAAAAACCAGCATGAAATGGAATCACAGAATTGTTGGGGTTGGAAGGCACCTCTGGTGATCATCCAGTCCAACCCCTCTGCCAAGGCAGGGTCACCTCGAGCAGGTGACACAGGAATGCGTCCAGGTGGCTTTTGAATGTCTCCAGACAGGGACACTCCATGAACTCCCTGGGCAGCCTCTTCCAGTGCTGTGCCACCCTCAACATAAAGAAGTTCTCCCTCATGTTGAGGTGGAACTTCTTGTGTTTCAGTTTATGGCCATTGCTCCGTGCCCTGTCATTGGGCATCACTGAAAAGAGTCTGGCACCATCCTCTTGAAACCCACCTTTGAGATATTTATGTGCATTAATGAGCTCCCCTCTCAGCCTTCTCCCAACTGAACAGGCCCAGCTCTCTCAGTCTCTCCTCAAAAGAGACACTCCAGACCCCAAATCATCTTTGTGACCTCTGCTGGACCCTCTCCAGGAGCTCTGTTGTACTGAGGAGCCCAGAACTACACACAGCACTCCAAATGTGGCCTCTCTAGGGTGGAGTAGAGCAGCAGAATCACCTCCCTAGACCAGCTGGCCACAGCGTTCCCAATGCACCCCAGGATACCAGTGGCCCTCTTGGCTGGAAGGGCACGGCTGGCTCATGGTCAACTTTCACGCACCAAGACTCCCAGGTCCTTCTCTGCCAAGCTGCTCCCTACTAGGTTGGCCCTCAGCCTGTGCTGGTACTTGGAATTACTCCCCCCCAGGTGCAGGACCCTGCACTGGCTTTTATTAAACCTCACAGGTTTCTCTCCACCCAATTCTCCAGCCTATCAAGGTCCCATTGAATGGCAGTACAGGCTTCAGGTGAATCAGCCACTCCACCCAGTTTTGTATCATCAGCAAACTCGCAGTGGGTGCATTCTATTCCTTTGCCCAGGTCATTGACAAATAAGTTGAATAAGGCTGGATCCAGCACTGATCTCTGGGGAATGCCACTGATTACAGGCCTCCAGCCAGATTCTACTCTGCTGTCTGAGCTGTGCCATTCAGACTGTTCTTGACCCACTTCACTGTCCATTCACCTAACATACATTTCTTCACCTTACCTACAAGTAACCATAGAACACACAGAAGTCAGAGAAGTAGCAGCTGGAATTACAAGAAAAAATGAGAAATAACATTTCTTGTTCCATCTGAAAGGTATTTAATCTTTTTTGGTCCTACCTCACAACCATATAAAATGTTTATATTTGTCATTTTCTTTTCTCTTCTTGCCTATTTCATTTGCTGTTCTATTCCCCTTGTTTCTCCTTCATTCTCTCCCTGGTGGTAATAAACCTCAATGCAATTATTCCAGTCACTCTTGGTGTCATTATTTCTATAATTCATAATCTTGTCGTTCCTTTGTATTTCATCATAGCCCCAGAGCTATGTAATATGAAGGGGTCAGAAAAATTCCCTAGCATCAGATTCCTTGTCACTTCTGTCTTTCAGATCCCAGAAATAAGGACTGCTCCACACTGGGTCACCAACTGAAGTCACTCTCTCAGTAATATTTACAACTTTAAGTCAATTACTGTTTGCTGATCTATATGCGAGTGACTCGTCTACATCAAATCTCTCGTGTCTGAGGCTATATATTAGAACCTTCATTACTCCTGATATTGTGAGCCTCACAGCTAGCAAGAAATAAGAAAGTCAGAGAAACTGAGCTATCTTTCCACCTAAAAAGAGACCTTGTTTGTTTACTCATTTCTCACACAGGTACTGAAGCACACCTGAAGGAAGAGTATTTCCAAACTTAGGAGTGGCAAATTCACTGTTCAGTTCAGAGAATACTGGATTCAAGAATGGATAATACAATCAGGATTCTGACACATACTTGCTTATAAAGTGAAAAATTGTGTCGCTCTTGTGCAAATATCAGTCACTTACATGTCCAGAATGTTAACCCTTTTTGTTTTTCACTCACTGAATTAATTTTTGAGAATTCAAATGTTAAAAATGAAGCACCTCCTTTTT
>VWZQ01006703.1:1249017-1282651 GCA_013397015.1 Myiagra hebetior
AAAGCATCAATCTCCCTCTAAAGAACTCAGACTCGCCCAGACGTCTTAGATAGAATGAAGGTAGAGGAACTGTCACATGCAGTTTTGCCAGTGGATGCGAGGATGCAGGGACTACTAGGAACAAGAAGGTTGGAATCAGGGTACAGGTATGTGCAGTAGCTTCTTATTCTGCCACAACACGACTGCAACCAGAAATCCTCTGTGAACTGCTGAAGTGGCACCAGTGCCTCATCAGAGTGCTTGGAAAGGAAGTCAATGGCTTTTGCGTGAGCTGCATGGTCTGAGATACTAAAACCCTGTTCTGGTGCTTGGGCATGCATAAAGGGCACTGAAGGGGAGTTGATACAGATAACACTGAGGTCACTTTGCACAGCAAGCTCACACCACTCCGAGGGTGCAAGTACATTCATTTCTATCTAGAGTTCACAATGGTTGCTGCATTGTCTGTGGAGGATACAGACTTGCAGGGCAGCATTGGTAAAGATTCCATTTCTCCACTCCAATTGAGAGGGAAGTGTTTTGTCCATAGGCAGCTTTTTTTTTTTTCTGTGATCCAAGGCTTTTTGATCTAAAGACTGGGTCACTGCAGTGTAGCTTTATAAAGTTTGAAATTGAAAACTGGGCAAATGGTGGAAACTGCTTGATACATGAAGTTCAGTGGAAAAACTGGATGGGTCCATGGTCTTTAATTGCTTCTGATCTCTGATTTCCTGATTTTTGGGTGGCGTACAGAAATACAGTATTTACTGTGAATGTCATACTGTTTTGAAAAATCCTATCTTCCTTTAGACAGCATTCTTCTATTGTCATCTTAAGCAGGCTGCAGAGACAAATAATTGAGGGAATTACTAGCTGTTGAGAATTAGGACAGCATCTAAAACATCTTAAAATCTGGTCTGAAAGAGAAGAACTGTAAATCAGCCTACAAGAAAGGCTGAGATGTTTGTTTGAGAGTGTCACTACTTTGATTATATCTATGTAATGTTGATTTAGGTGACATTATAATTGTAAAAATATGAAGTTAATTTATATAGTGCATGCAAAACACTAAAAAAATAAATAACAGAGAAAATGGCCTCAAGTGGTCACAGAGGTGGTTTGGGTTGAATATTAAGAAAAAATTCTTCATTAAAGGAATTTTATCAGGCTGCTCAGAGAAGCAATGGAGTAACAGTCCCTGGAATTGTTCAGAAACCATGTAAATGTGGCACTTAGAGACATGGTTTAGAGGAGAACATGGTGGTGGTGCTAGGTTAACAGCTGGACTCGATGATTTTAAAGGTCTATTCTGACCTTGAAGATTCTATGATTGTCTGAAATTTTGTTCTTAAATATCCTTAAGAATGTGATTTTTATAATTGCAATAATTTTTCATTGAAGTGGCATTACTCTTCTAATGTTGCCTCCTAAAAAGCAATAAAATACATACATGGATGAACTAGTTTTAAAATGCTACTTTCTGAAGTATGGCTATTGTAATTTTGTTTAGGAAATGTTTAATGTAATATTTTAGCCTGTATTTATTCATAAAATATTAATATATGTCACAAACTGAACAGCAGGTTATTGAATCTGACCATTGGTGATTAATCTTAAAAAGTCTTTGGGTCTTAAATTCACTATGGATTCCTAATCTGTCAGGGATATCCAATACTAGATTCAATTTGGGAATACTTGTTATCTCAGACCATACCCACCATTATTCAACATAACTTTTTCCTTCAAGCCCGTAAACCACACCTTGGGCAGACATTAAGGATTTGTCCAGAGGCACATAATAATGGTAATTTCCAGGGCATGGGCTGAAGGAAAGAAGAAGCAGCAGTAAGATGGATATGTGTTGGTTTACTATGCAGTCTGACAAAATCACACTAAAATAACTCTGTGTCCCTCAGATTGTATTCTATTAAGTACAAGTGTCAAAAGGCATGGCAAATAAAATGGTCTTCAGAACTGCAAGTCTAATAAATATAACACAGAGACAGGAAGAAAAACAGACATTTAAGTCCACAATGCATACCTTTATTAGCACAAACAGGTATTCCACCTGCCTGTCAGGCATCTGTGTACACAGAGGATGTTCCTCCAATTCACCAGTGTACACTTCTTTATCTATGTTTCCACAAAATCTTTGGCACTCAATTAATGATGCATAAATTTTGGTTCCTAAAACAACACGTTTTTCTAGGTTAGGTTAAAAAAGAAAACAGCCAACAGCAAAACAAAACAATTAGTATTTCCCCTTGGTGGTGTATGTTGAGGATTTGAATGCTATATTTAATATATTGTAATATTTCATTGGTATTCTAAGAAAACACTGTATCTGTTTCTAATGTTTCTGGTAGGCCTGTATGGTCTAAGTGAAACAATGAGTTTGACTCATTTCCCTTTCCACTAGCATTATTAAACAGAATTATATTACTTTTACCACCAAGTCTCATGGAAATTTTCTGTGCCCTAATTGTTAATACACTTGGATGATTCAGAGATATCAAAGAGGGATATGTCTTCTGGCATAAACCTAATAGGTACATAGTGCTGATGAGTTTCTATTCCATTCTAATTAGGAAACATCTGTTCTTGCGTATCCAGGTCAAGTGGATGACTTTGCTTTATTCTGTAGTGATGGCTGATGATTTCCAGCTCCTTTAGGACCTCTTCCATAAAGCTGTCCTGCAGGTTTTTGAGGAATCTTCTGGCCTGGGTTGTACCAACTGTGTGATGCTCCCAATTAATTTCTGGCAAGTTGAAGCCTCCCATAAAGAAAATGGCAGTTGACTTGGAAGCATCCCTTTGTTCTGCAAAGAATAAATCACCAGCATCACTGTCCTGGTTGGGAGGTCTGTGGTAGACTCCCACGATGACATTTGCATTGTTTGTTTGACCCTTGATTCTTACCCAGAGTCTCTCAACTGTGCCATTGCCAGCTGTGAGCTCCATACATTTTAACCCTTCTATTACACACAGTGCCACCCCTCAGCCTAGCCTGCCCTGCCTATCCCTCCTGAAGAGCCTGTAACCATCCAACAGGACACTCCAGTCACAGGATTCATCCCACCAGGTTTCACTTACAAAAATAATGTCAAATCTCTGGGACTGGGACAAAGTATTGAGCTCCTCGTTTGTTTCTCTTGCTGCATGCACTAGTGTAGAAACTGAAGAGGTGATTAAAGTGGTGGCTCTTGCGAACCTCATTTTTCTCCTGCTCAGATAAAAATACCTTTTTTATTGAATATGAATACGTATTTCATTTGTATGTCATTTTCCTGCAGTGTTATTCACTACTGTAAATTCAAAAAGGACTAGAGGTGTGCATAATTTGCACATTCTTTACAAACTTTCTGAAGTACAGATACTACATATTGTGGAAATTGCACACTCTCTCATTTTTTACGCTTTTTCTAGACTAAAGTAACTCATAGTAATGAACACCTGACCTTTGTGCACATAGTTTATCTTTCTAAAAACCACTCAGGATCTTTTCATTGCAGGAGCATAAAGTCAAAGAGAAGCAGAAATAATGATAAAATTCTCTTAATCAGTATGTTATGTTAATGTAGTTTCTAAATTAGTTTTTCTTTGTCTTTTGTTGTTAGAATTTTTATTGTGTTAGATATTTCTGTGTTACAGCTGGACATTAGTCCTAAGCCAGAGGTAAGGTCATTCATTTTTTTGTATTTGGGAAGGTGTGACTCAAGATTATTTGGTATTAGCAGGCAGTTACATCAGATGAGTTCTTCTTTCTTCTGAGGAATCACTTTATTAGTGATAAACCTCTCTACTTACATCTTAAACCTCCACAACACAGTGCTTTTAGCTTTTCTTCATTTTGCTTCATTCTTCTAGGAAAGCATCAGTAATGTCATTAACTTTTCATTTGCTTTTCTTCAGATTCTTCATGCAGCAAGTTCCTCAAACATATCCAGCAAGAGTTGAAAACTGCATTTGGTTTTATTTATCTTAAGTAAAAATAGTGCTTTTTTCCCTGAGATCAATAATAGTAGAAATTCCTCAGGAAGAAGACCAGGCTGGCAGAGCTAAAATGCTCCCTAAGTAATATTTATGCTTTGACAAATTTACTTTTAGGCTGACAGGATCAAAGAAAGTATGAAGTCAATTTAATTTATCTCAACTAACATATTGTAGCAGGGGAAACATGATTAGGTGTTTGGAAGTGCCACACATTGATGAAAAAGGAAGACTTAGAGTTCTGTATGTAGTCAGATCCAAATAAAAAAAAGTGCAGTAATATAGGTTATCTACCTTGATTTGAACTAATTAAACTCCAATCTCAATTTCTTTCTATCCCACTGCATTTTTCCTTTCTCTTCCTTTGTTATCCAGGATTGCTCCTACTGCCATCTTATTTCATCCTGCTTGCCTCCACTTTTTTCCTAAAGCACCTTCTCTATAATGGAGCAACCATCTGACTATCAATAACTTCTCTGTCTCAAAGCAGTTAACGCTTCTAATTCTCCAATGACCAATTCTCACTTAGCAGTAAAGAAAAACTCATTTTAACTAACCATCACACTTCCGTGTTACTGACAAGTGAAATATTCTCTTAGAGGTGCATAAGATCCTCAATTTTTCTGCTCCTGGCAATATTTTAATGGAAACTATTCAGAGTTATGCTGTTCATGACCTCCACATGTAAAATGAGCTTTGCTCTGATTTGCTGTGTCTGAGGAGCTGAGCAGTGTCAGACAATGTGTGATGCCCATGAGACAAACACATACGCAATGCATGTCCACTCAAGCCTTGTAGTTATCACTCATGGCATACTGGCCACAAAATAAGAGAATCCTGACCTCTTTTCCATCTCCTTGTGATTGCTGCCAGCTCTCCAAAACCCAACAGCGTTAGGCTGAGGTTTGCTGCGGACTTTCAGCCTTGTATTAAATGGTGCTGTTATCAGGCCATTCAAGAATCAGACCTCATTCTCTGCCCAGAGTATCAAGATAAGATGAAACCAGCTGGAAGGTACTGCAGGCAAAGAAAGGCGGAGACGGCAGGAGATTATCAAAATAAAAAATTCAGTAGCTACTGTACACATAAAAGTGTGTCAGAGCCATGAAATCAGTGGTTGACAGATGATTTGAACTTCTCTTGTCCTCCCTCTCATCAGAATATTCAAAAATGAAGAAAGCAAACTGTAGAATATATCAACAGCATAAACAACTCCCACTTTCAGGCCTTGTCTATATTAGAGAAAGCATCATTTGAGCAATCTAGATCAGAAAAACAATTCTGAAGATGCTTCATACGCAAAGGCATTCTATGCTCCATTAAACTTATTGCTCATGTTATCATTTTAAAACTGAAATGAAATGTCTGAAATAAGCTGAAAGTCAAGTCTTGAAAGCAAGGAAATAAAAATGCAAAGCTGTAATAACTCTCTTATTTTTTATATTTTGTTTCAGGGATCTAACATTAATATCAGCAGACCATTTTATTTCAGTCAATACTGAAAGGGCTTCCAAAATTCCAGGACCATTGTGCAGTAGAGGGAAAGCCACAAGGGGATGAGGAGAAAGGAAGGTAAAATGATCTCTGTTACATTTGTGTAAAATTTCTCTACATTCATACAGATCAATTACAGTTCTTACAATGTTCTTAGTTCCAGATATGTATTCTCACTCTACCTCTGGTGATATTTTCCTAAGACATCTTTCTAAAAGTCAGCAAAAATACAGAATTCATGGAAGAATTTATCTTTTGAACAATCAAATATTGATTTTCCTGCAGGCAAAGGAACAGATTTGTGCTTCATTTTTTAACCACAGATGATCTAAAAACTCTCAAAACGCCTAATAGATGTATTTCCACTAATGGGGACTCTGTCAGCATTCCTATGCCCTCTCTAGGTAAGATTTCTACCTGTGGCAGGCTATTGACAGCTGTCACCTGAGTATAGGCAACCATAAGCCTATCTCTCTTGTGACCTCTGGGTTTTCTCCAAGAATCCTTCAGCTGCAACTAAAGACCAATGTCTCCTAACCCTCCCTCCTGTGTCCCAGTCACACCTGAAGAAGCAATGCCCCATTCTTAAGACTCATTAGATTTTTGCAGCCTACATTTTTTTCCAGCCAAGAGAATCCTTGGAGCGACATGTGATGAAGAGAATCTTTAAGTTCCGAGTTTTCTAGTTGCATGTTTGAGCTGACTTTGAAAGTAGAGGTAAAACTGGAAGGTGTCAACAGTAAACCAACCTAAAAAATTGAATTATATTTCAGACAAGAGAAACAGCCTCAGTTTTACTGGACAAACAATGTTACCTGAATAAAAAGTTCTCTGCCAATTTGCATAGAATTTCTATATCCTAATTTTCATTTTTTGAAGCTGTATAAAACTTAAAAAAAAAAAATTCATAACCATACTGGTAGGGGTGTATGTAACTTTGTACTACAAATCCTTATGACTTATAAGATCATCCAACAGTTCATGTTTTGTGGTTCAGTGTGTGGTCTGTTTATAGGTCTCAGCAAGACCAGAATTAACAAATTAATTTCTTACATTAGAGTGCATAACGCTTCCTTCAATATCACCACATAAATTACCCAAAATAAAGCATGTAATGAATGTAGGAAGCTGCTTACATTCAGAGTAAAGTGTCATAACAGTTATAAGGATTTCACTCCCATTTCATAAATCAGACAACTTCATTGAAGAAGAATAAGGAAGACTTTGAACTCAGAGCTGATCAAGGAGAACCTCACCCCAGGTCCTTTGCCTCACCAGACTTATTAGGCTTGGTTATCTTAATTCTGTCAGATCAAGCACAGATCAAGCCAGATCACAAGGTGTTTGTCTCATGGTCGACATCTGTCAGGCTTTTTGTCAGTCCCCTCTGCTGTGTCTGAAATGTTGAGTCTGACGGCTATTTTCTGCACTACTTCTGGCAGACACTGCAATTATGGCTGGGTACAGAGCCAATATATGTCCTTACCTGGTTCCTGACGGCTGCAATTCAGGGAGCAGCAGCATCTCTGCCCCATACAGGCTGCCATCTCTTCCCTCCAGTAGAGCAGGGAGAGTGGGACAAAGTCAAAATCTAACAACTCATGTATCAGTGGGATTTGGTGTCCTGTTCAGTTGTTTAAAGTTGGTACTAGCAATGGAACATATACATACTGCCACCATTTGTGCCTTTTTATTCTTTTACACATTACTGTAAATTGTCTTTCTTAATGATTTACTATGCTACCAAAAAAAAAAAAAAAAAAAGACATACATTTCACAGAAAAATAGGAACATTTAGCACATCTGACTAATATAAAAGTGCCCTGCTAAGCTACAGAGTTCATTTAACATTCAGAGACAGCTAATAACTGTTCTTGTAGGAATGGGTTTGCTATAGTATTTATACCTAAAAAGTCCTGAGAAATGGCTGATAAACATAATAACAAAAAATATTTATATATTAAATGAAAATTGTGGCAGTTTTCAAATCTGTGACTCAATTACCATTGTTGATGTAAAATCTGTTTTACAGTGGGAGCAAAACAGAGTGAGTTTCTCTTCCAACTCCCAAAATTACTCTACTTTGAATGTATATGACTGTGAATGTACATGAAAATTTATAGTCTGGTTAAAAAAAAGTCCGTATTTTTTCTATATTTTTGCATATGGGAAAAAATTTTAAAATAATATTACAAAAGTGATATATATTGTGTATAACAGCGCTCTTTCTTACACTAATCGGTGTTTTATGTCTAAGGATCTTAATATGTAAGTAAAATGTTATCTCAGTTTTACAGGTCAGGAAGTGAACAAAAGGAGGTCAAACAAGCCAACATCAGGATCAAGATTGGAAGTCGCTGGCTTTGGACTGTTTATGATCAAACATTGCTGCATGTGATTTTTATCTCCCAGTTTTCTCAAATCTTTGTAATTGTCTGAAGAAAAAGAAGGTAATACTTTCAACTGAGCAATTTCGGTTGCTTAACACCAGTTATGTGAGGCAAAATATCAAACACAACAACTACAGAACTGCACCTTTCAAGCACGGGACTGAGCTTGGCCACTTTTCCTTGGTAAATAATAGTACACTGTTAATAACAATGGCAGCAACTAAAACCCTTTCCTTCTACTCTTGTAGCTTTGTGGTATGGCGGTATGTAAGTACTGTGTTGTGCATTATGTTATTATTTTCCTTAAAAATGTTCCCTTGAAAGGTATCATTTGAGGGGAAAAAATGGACTAAAAGCACTGACATGTACACTTTCATGTCTCAAATTAAAATACTCTGGGTTAATGGCGTTATTTAGTTGAGTGTTAGGAAACTGAGAGCAATGCAAAACAAGGAGGAATTCAGCTGGAGGCAGTAACTAGGAGGAAGTACATCACTGCTGTGTGTCCTGGCTGCAGAGGGGGTGGAGCTTAGCACCATCTGGGCATGGCTAATTTGCCCTTCTATGCCATACTTATCATTGTGAAGTTTTAGGGGGAAGAAAAAGTGATCATACCCCTGAAAGTGTGTCATTTTGCCGCTCTCTCTCTCCAGTAGGAAGGCTGTCAGGATCAGCCCTATCCTCTGCTGCCGCCATCCATCCCTTACCTGCTCGTCTGAGCTGTGGCTCCAAGATGTGGTGCTGAAAAGCAGAGAAACACTGAATTGATGCAGTGCTGAAGGGCGGTGCTGGTGCAAGAGGATACCACAGGGAACAGAGAGGCAAGGGAGAGTCCCAGTCCAGCTGAGCTGAAGGAAGCTGAGTGGAGCTAGGCAGAGCAGGGCTGAGCAGTCAAAGCAGTGGTGATGGTAGCAGCCACATGGAATCGGGTCCAGCATCCAGAATGACGGCACGGAGTCAAAACCAATGGGGACCTGAGCCCCAGCACAGCAGAGCAGCAGTGCAGTGCATCACAGACTTTCCCCCAAGCTTTCAGAGCCTTGTCTGTCATTGTTTTCTGTTGTCTCAGGCTCAGATGGGGGGAGGAAGTAGCAGGGAACAGTCACCATCCTGTCTTTGACCTGGGGAACCACATGGACACACATTATGGGCAGAGTCTGCCATCTTGTCTTTGTCCCAGCAGTCATGCAGATCTACACTGAGGTGCTAAACACCTTTTGTGTGTAAAGCACCCTCTCTTTTTCTATATTTTTGTTATTATATTGCTGCTGTTACTGTGCTTTTCTTATTCCATTATTTTTTAATTTCAGTAAGTTGAAAAAAGTCAAAAATAAGATGAATATTTTTCCAGTGTCCTTCCCATTGCCTCTCATTAAAAAAAGAGTCTAATTTTCCAATATAATTGATAAGAAAATAATTGGATGTAGAAAAAGCATGAACTAAGTTCAAGATGAACATAGACAAGGACAGAAGAAGTAATGGCACACTTATGCCAATAAAGCTTTACTGGGGAAATGATCACTCATTCTCAGTCAATAATAGAGTGCTACTTTTAGGTGTCTATCACTTGAGAAACAGAAGTTTTAGACAAAAATAATGACTGTCAAAATAACTGAAAGAACAGTGCTGTATTAGTTCAGCATTGCCACAGAGCCAAGCGGTTGCCCAATTCTAATCTCAGTGCAAATTTTTCAGGTTTCCTTCAAAGCAAAATGCCAATTTTCCATTGTTAATAAGGTAGTTCCTCTTATTCAAGCTGCTTATGGCTTTCTGCCTTGTTCTCTACTATTGGTGGCAACCATAACCTCTTTATCAGGAACTTTAATCTCTCTTTTGGGATGCTTAATAAATTATGCCTCACCCCTGCCTTCAATAATGCTCTGATTGATACAACCTCTCTTCTTGCTGTCACAAGAAAGGTTAATTTTTAGCATAGGACAAAAAGAAGCAGAGATGTGCTGTCACAGTCAACATCGAAACTTTATTCCTATTCTTCCATCCCAGGTTTTCTCTGCTGAAAGATTAAAACATAGGTTTCTGTGAAAAAAACATCTCTCCATCTCCAGCCTCTTGTTAGAGCTCTAGCCTTTTGCAAACAACCAGTGAAATAGAAAGACTCTTTAAATCATAGAAGGACAAGATTTGCAAGGTTATGCATCAATTGCCAAAAATTGCTAACACCTGCATGTATCAATCTATTAGGTACAATCTTAGGGTCTCAACATTGTTTAAGGAAGTACCTCAGACTCGGGTAAATTATGGATATTTCCAACGGTAAATGCATGACATATCTTGTTGCCAAAGTCAGCTCTCCAAATTTTTTATCTTTTTTCACCTGTATGTTCTTGAATGTGCGACTACTAGGAGGTGCTGTAGCTTCCTTTCTCCGTAAGAAGAGATTTAGAAAAACAAAAAATAATGACCAAAAGACAGTTTCTGCCACTTATTTCTGGAGATCAATGAGGAAGAAGTCATGAAAGTGAGGCTGTAAGTCTATTGAACCACCACAGTCCATCAGGAAACCCACTTCTGCAGATGCTTTTCACATTATTTTCTTTGTCTCTAACATATCTAGCCAGCTATATTCAGAAGGTGTGGAAGGCTGCACACAGAGAATAAGAATATAAGGATATTCACCTGGGAAAACTGATGCTCAGCTCCAGTGGATAATTGTTATAAAATATTTAAACATGTTCTGACACCTACATAAGTGCTCTAACCCTCGTGCTGGCCTTTTGTTCTTTCTTCATGGCCCAATTAATGTTCAATTATTTCAATTAGAGGGGAAGAGTTTTTAGTCAGAGGAAGAAATTAAACCTTTTTTTATGCATCCTGGCTGAGTGTGTTAACCACAGAACAGAATGCTTACCACAGCCAGTTCCTCAGGCTGTGCTGCATAAATAGGGTCTGAGGACCACTCCTGGACAATGTTTCAGGTTGAAAATCCCAGTTGGGAATTATTACTTCTGCCTCTCTAAAGCAGCTGAATTACAAGACCCTGACATTTGATTTCTTCATAATTTCTTTCTCATTAACTGTCCAGGAATTCCTCTAGAGCCTAGATTTCTAATTAAAGGCTGTGGATTTACAGAGAAGTAGTGTGGCTGAGAAGACGATGATTTAACTGGATGCTTTCTTGCCCACAGCCTTTCATGGACCTCCTGTTTGGTGTGATAAGGTATTCCTGGGAGTGAGAACTGGACCCTTGACCTTCAAGGGAACATGCCTGGCTGCATATATGGCATGCATGAGCCAGTGGGTGACAAAATTCTCCAGTCCATCAGAAAGTTTCTGCCTCATATGACAGCCCAGTTGAGCAACTGTGGAGAAAAGGCCTCTCAACACACTCTTAGACTGAGATCCTGTACTAAGTGTTCCCTCATTGAGGATGTTGGCATGACAAGTGTAGAGTAAAAAAGGAATATTGACAAGACTTTATGGAAATCCAGCATAGAACAGTCTTCAAGTCCAATTTGTGTCCTGCTGCTACAAGCAAAAGAAGGAAAGTAGTTTGAGGAAGAAGCAATGGCCCTGAGGTGTAAGGGCAGTGAAGACAGACAAACCCTGATAAATCTGTTCCTGCTCTCCCCCCACAGTGCTCTTCCACATAAATGGATAGCAGCACACACATACATGCCTAGGTCATAAAAATATTTCTAAAACTCTGAGGTGAGCAAATAAATGGCAGAATAAGGAAGTCATGGGTAATGAGTTTGTCAGAGAGGCCAGCTTGTCACATAGTGTAGGGCAGTGACTAAACAAGGGATGTCCTTAGGCATTCGGGCTAGCACACAGCTTAGATACAGAACAGTCAGCAGATGAATTAATCATCTATCCTGTGGATGTAAAAATAATTTTTTCCACAATAAAAGTGTCATCATCTAACAGAGGCAGGCATAAATTGAAATGCAAGAAACAGAAATAAGGGGGAAATAAGAAAGGAAAGAAATCACGCTACATGATTTATTCATGTGCTGTAAAAAGTGAGAGATCAAAGAACACAATCAAGGCACAGGTTACCATTTCTCCTTTCAGTCATTTCCTAGAACTTTATTTTGAAATTCTGTGTATATAAACAAGTTTCTATAATACCACCACTTGATAACTTTACTTTGTAAATAACAGCACATAATGCACTCTGCACTGAAGACAAAATGTGAACAGGGCATATGTTCATGTTCAAATTTTAGTGGTATTTCAAATAGGTAAGAACATGAAAAACATGAAAACAAGATGACATAGACTATACATTACAGACAAAACATTTTATGTCTCTGTCTATTAGCAAACATAGTTACTACACATACTGTTGATTTTCAGATTTCTTTTGATTTCATGCTGTAAAATTGTGCATATCTGTAACCAGTATATAGTATAGACCAGAGCAACTGGATTCAAGCCATATACTGGATTTCTTTACTCTTGTTTTTATTTTTGTGACTAGACAAACCAGACAACTAGGTGCATTTCTCATGAAAGATGTATTCCCATTATATGGTAATAGGAGCCATCAGTTTTTAGGTTGGGTCCTTTATCTGTCAGTGTTCACTTCAACATTTCCTGTAATGAAAAAGTCTGAACTGTTATTACCTGACAACATTTGACAAGAAAGTACTAACATGAATTACTGAAACAGCATTCAAAACATCCCATTTCTTCAACTTTACTACACACTACTTTCTTATATTTCTGTATGCTTCACTCCCATAATCTGATTGTTGGGGTAGAAAGATGAGAAATGACGAGTTTTATAGAATATTTTAAAATTGAATGTTTTCATTTAGTATTTTAAAATAAGCAGTGGAAGAATGGAAGAAAGGAATGTCATAATTTGTTTATGTAATGAAGACTGGTGGTAACAAGGATTAAGACAGACCAAGATTCTGTTTCTCTCCTGTGATTCATCTCAAGAAAGCATAGTGGAGTTGACCTAAAATTTACTGGTCCTCTGCAGTTTAAAATAAAAGCATTTGTCCAAAGGCTGACAGTGTTTTTCAAAGGCCGAGATGCAATACATGTGAGAGAGGCCGTAAGTATCACAGTGACTTAGAGAAGAGGTCTGAACTGAGCCATGGAGGATTTGAGTGTCAAAGATATTTGGGAAAACCACTTCTGCTTCTGTTAAGATGACCTCTCGTATAAATCAGCAATGGAGGCAGACACCTATGCCTGGCTTTCTTCAGTGTCTTTCTCCAAACCCTTTCGCTGGAGAACATGAAGTCACCCAATCTCTTATTAAGTTCCTGCTAAGTGTTATAGCCCTGTGAAGTAATCAGAATCTTGTTTCAGGTTTCAGGGGGTATTCTTTGCATGTGTATATTCAAAATACAGGGATGAAAGAGTCCAGTTTACCTAGGTTTTCCTGCTGAAAGAATGTAAGGACTCTCTCAGAAGAAAAAGAGGGAGAGAAGATCTAGGAAAATTATTAAAGCATGTGGAAGGCAAGTAACCACTATGAGAAGATGAGCATTTCATAAATCTGAGATGCTTACAGAAAACCTCATACCTCTAATTGAGGGGTAGGAAAATCAGCAGGATGTATACCAAAACTTTTTGGAATATTTTTACCATGGGTACTTTAGAGGGAAAGATCCATTATCAGAACAGAAGCTCTTGGAAAAAATGAAAAAGCTGCAATTAAATAAATGATAAAAATGTTTAGCAACTGAGGTACTAAAAATACAGACCAAAACGATACTCTAAAAAGATACAGCCAATATAAGCCAATGCTGAAAAAATACCACTTTTTTCATGGTGAAGCTTTTGATTGCAGCCTATTCTTCAGTTTTGTTCATTTCCCACAACTCTTCTTGGTCTTAATCTAGCTTAGAAGGACTTGAAGCTTTCTCACTTTTAGAAAGATAAGTAAAAAAAATGCATCTCTATAAACTAAGAATCAAGGAGAAGTATAAAGATAAGAGCCAGGGAAAATGTATTTTTTGTCAGAAAATGAAAGAGGTCTGGTAGGACAAATCTAGAAATATAGGAGGATCTGTTTCTTAGCATAATAATCAATTGGGTTCATGATTCAGCTTTTTAACACCAGTGGTTTATCAGATTTTAAATAATCATACATAAAATAATGGTTGTGTCTATAACAAGAGCTGTTAAGAGTCACAGGTATCATGAAAATGATGTCCTTGAAGAAACAGGAATATCATTGGTGGAGGGTATATGCTTATTTGACAAACTAACAAGACCAAAGGACACTGTGAACTTAGTCCTAGGAATCAAGCCAGGTAAAATAAGTAATATTAAACCTGGCTGGAATTCAGAATCTGATCTGAATTATCAAACTAGAAGTCCTCTGGAGTGTTTAAGGGAAGGCGTAATTTGTAAAGCATTTTAAAAGCAAGATCATGTGAAATTAGTTCACAGTATTTGATGCAGAAGTTTTGAGAGCATGTGGAACTTTTCAAAATCAAGGGCTGGTGTTCCTAAATTTCCAACAAAATTCATAGCGGATTAATAAATTACAGAAATTCCATGTGGCTCTAATCCCTGGGAGGTCATGCCGTCCACCAAACCACTCTTCTGAATATCATGCACAGAAAAATATTGTTTAAAAGTATTCCATCATATGAAATGGTGGAAAATGAAGAATGGAAAAAAACAGAGGAAAGTGTCTGTCACTGTAGAGAGCCAAGTGGATCAGACTCCCATGCAGTGTATTAACAACCTGACCCTGAAAAAATGGGCTGAATAAGACACAAGTATTTTCCTGCTGTTTGTTTTGAGAAGATGCCTCAAAAGTTTTTTGAGTTCATGGTGTTGTAAGACTGATGACATTTTGAAATGTTTATGTGCAACTTTGCATATAAAACAAGTTTTGTAGTAGCAGAGTGAAGCCCTGCTTATGAATCTTATTGGCCACTGGCCCCTTGGGTCCAGTATCAGCGTCGTGGTCTCTTGCAAATTATTTTCTCTCTTTTTCTCTTCTATTTATCTGAAAAAATAAGTCAACTATTAGAAAGCAGTTTGGAAGAGTATCTTATTTTTTCACAGTGTTTCTTCAGTAATTTATTTAAACAAAAAACCCGCAATTTTTATAAATTATATGTAGTTATAGAAATGTGACTCCTAGGAAAACTTATTTTCATAAACACAAGAATCTATGAATACACTAATTTTAAAACTTTTACATGGGATGCCTGTCCAATTAATCACTTAGAAAGATATCACCAACCATGTTTTGGAAGCTAAATACGAACAAGGTATGCAACTGTGGTCCTATGTGGTGAAAATAAATGGCTCTTTAGAATTATGTTAAAAATGTATACAAGAACCCAATCTCTTCTGAGCTGAGACCATATGATAAATGCTCAGGAGACTAGCAATATAAAAATGCCCTTTTCTAATATCAGATTTGATGGTAGAAGTAGAGATTCAAGGGGTGAAAATTGACAGATATATACTTTTTGAATAAAATTTATAAAATCAATTTTCATAATGTTTTACTTTTTTACCAGAGTATTTGCAGTGGTTTAATTTATATTAATGGTATCATTTTTGAGGCAGAAATCTATGATTGGCATAAGGGTGTAACTTAACTTTACCTGGTGATTTTTCAGATTGAAACAGATCATGAAAGAACCACTTTGTAAAGCAAATGTTTTTGTTTGTTTTTCCTAGGCTTGTAATAAAAAGCTTGTGGCAGACAGATGACTCTGCAGCTGCACAAAAACATTTAGGCTCTTGATTACAGTCAATTATTTGCTTTAAGGAAATCTGCAGAATGGGAGAAATTAATGTGATAATTTGAAAATGGATATACTGTGATCATGCCAGTGAAGATTTAGAGTCAAAGGCATAAAATAAGATAATAGAGCTGAGCCAAGTGTGACTAAGTGGGATTGAACATAGTACTAATAACCTAACAACCTAATAACTTTTGAAAGTCATAAAAGCTATGATAAACAAAGCAATCTGCCAAATTATAAATAAGACCAACAAGTAAACATTCTTCTAAGCAGATGCACCAGAATATAATGAGATTTGGGGTTTTTTTGGAGGTGGGGAATGTCAATTGGATGTGACTGAACGGTTGTGGAGAAGACCTAAGGCAAAGGAAGCATTCCCCTCAAAACAGTGTCAATGCAGCCTAGTGGTATTTAAAGACTTGTAGGGAATGGCCCACATTATATGATTAAAGGACAGATATTTTAACAAGAGTAGATCTTGTAAAGTATCTTTAATAATTAAAAATTTTCATGTCCTTAATGGCAATTCAGGATGCTAATCAACTTTGGGAAAGAAATCTAGGACACTAAAGACAATAATGATATGTTCTCCCAAAGACAGATGTGATTAGGGCAAGAAAAACAGTATTTATTTGAAGGAGATCAATGAATGTCAGGAACACCTCAAAAATTCACCCAAGTTGCATAAAGAACTACTCAAAGCTGAGCATAGTAAACAGCTAACAGTTTTGGAAAATGATGAAAGACAAAAGGGAATACAAAATAATACACCCCTTCGTAATAGAGGAATATGGAAAAACCAGAGAAATTCACAATCAGCCATCTAAGATTAAATAGTCAGAAAATTGCTGAAAGAAATTATTAAATAATCAACTTGTAAATGCTGAGATAATGAAGTAACAAAATAAAACAACTGCCTACCAGAAATTGTTGAGTCCAAATCAAGCCAACGCAAATTAATCTTGTTTTCTGCAGCATATATAAGGAGAGAACAGTTGATCCTAGTGTTCACGTGCAGGTTTCATAAACAGGCTAAGGAAGTGTGATGTGGATAAGACCAATGTGATCTGAAACAAAAAACAGATAAAACATATATTTATTGAACAGGTAGTGAACTGTTGGTGACACACTCTCACACTTGTAGAACCCTTAGGTGGGACACAATTTTTTTTTTTCCCAGGTGCAGGTTGTCTTTAATATTTTCACTGAAAGCATGCAAGATGATAAACAAGCATGCTTATCAAATTGGCAAATGATACCAGCCTAGGAAGGGTGGAAATCTAGAGGCAAGGATTGAATGGGTGTTTTTTATTCTTTTTAAGTTGAAATATGGCTTAAAATCAAGGGAATGAAATTCAGAAAAGGTGAATGTGAATCTTTGCAGCCAGAAAGGAGAAATCAGATGCTTAAATGCAAAATTCAAAAACCTGACTAGGCAGCAGTTTAATAAGAAAAGTATGGGAATTATGTAGGACAACAGACCAACAATGACCTACAATATGATACTATTTTAAGTAAGGCAAGTCTTCTGATATGATATACTAAAAAGAACGTTTGCTACAAAATGCAGGTTGATATTTTATCTGTTTGCTTTGGTTATGTCTAAACTGGCACTTTGTGCTGGGTTTCAGATAGATTTCTTTAGCCCAGGATGATGTCAAAAGGAAAGTAAAAGAATACTGGAATGTTTTGATTTAGCTTTATTTAATCTGAAAAAAGATTGATGAAAATTTTTCAATATGTACAAATCTGTTACAAGGAAGACTACATTCTCCTTTTCCCCAAAGACAGAATTGGAGGTCATCTACTAGGAAAATTTTCTAAAGGCATAAATTCCTGTTAGTATAGCAATCTGTCAGGTAAATATATTATATAATCCCCTTCACGAAAGCTTTTCAAGACAGTATAGATTTTTTAAGAAATACTAGATTTATTTATATGTGCTGCCTCAGCACAGAGGACAGTGGGGAATGACCCCTTTTGGCACAATATGTTTCTATCTTCCTCTGACATAACTTTAAATCCTCACCTCTCCCTTTTTGTACCTCTTTTCTATATTGTATGCTTCATGAATTAAACCGCATTGGGAGAAAATGCTACCGATATTAAACAAAAAATTAGGAAGCTGCCAAATAACCTTCAAAGCATAAATTAAATGTGTTTCACTTTATGTTGAGTAGTTCTTTTTTACTCCTGTTCATTTCCCTCAGTGAATTCACTGGCAACTGCTTAAGCAACCTACACAGTGCTGTAGCTCTGGACTAAGTATGATTATTACCATGAGAGAGAATTTCCTCTACGTTATACTTTTTTTGAGAAACAAAGACACCACAATGGTTAGCCACAAAATCTCTGGCCTTATGGATTTAACCAGCAAGACAGGGTAAAGTCACTCACAGCTAATCTGTATGTGCTGAAGTGAGGGTGAAACTGGTCAGAGTAAGTTGATCAAACACTATGATATAAGGACATATTTTCTTGTTTTTCACACAATACTGAAATTAAAGTGTAACTGGTATTAAGATATGTTTATCCAAATATTTCTTTCTCAATGCCCCATCATGTCTTCTTTGTTTGGATATTTTAGTCTCTCCTGAATGTGGGACATTGTTGAGTAATCCATATCTGTGGACCTTGTTCAAGGATTGAAGGTAATCCTAGTCTGCTTCTGGATCTAATTAATGAGTAGTTGAAGAAGTGATCTATTTTTATGGAGAGAGAAAAGTGACCACACAGGGTAAAACTCTTATCTAACTGTAAACTATTTGCTCCATAGTTCTTCAAAATATTTACAAGTACTTTTTCAAACCAGGAGAAAAATATGAGTAAGAAACAAAACAGAAAATAAAAACACGTACATAGATACTGCAGTGATAAAGAACAAAAAGGTAAAAAGTGTTATCTCTGTAATTGCTTCACCCTCCAAGAAGTTAAGGAAAAATGTACGATCAGATAATAGGATAATTTAGAATAATCTCATTCACTGGCCTTGTGCTATAGGAAGCTTGTAGTAATTTGCCACTGGCACATGGGGTACAAGGAGAAGGTGAGACAGGAGAGAATGTGTCTTACAGGAAGATATTGGTTTAGATATTTGTTAAAAGCACTACTTTTATGACTAGTAGAGAAGTCATAAACAAAATCTGACTAGGAGAAACTGTGAGTGACCTACCTAGTTACTGCAGAACAGTTCTGCTTCTGTTCAGGTGGTCAAGATCTGCTGATGTGATTGAAGAATTTGCTTAAAGAAGTTAATGTATCTGTAGGAAAAGGAAAATAATGTCCAAGCTACATAGGTATTTTTCAAAGCAGATGGGTGCTCACAACAAAGGAGAGCAGATTTTCTTTGACTTAGGACAGAGGTTGAAAACTTTAGTTTTCTTGGGTTTGTCATAAAAGATGGGGGTATGGGCAAGTGTGCCATGGTTGGAATTTGCAAGAGTCAGAAAAAAAAAGTCTGAACCATATTTACTGAAACTAATAACTTTGGGATATCTTTGAGCAACATCTCTATGTAATTAGCACAAAGCATAATAAGCATAATAAACATAATAAGCATAATAAGCATAACAAGCAAAGGCGTTTGGTTTCAAAGACAAGAGCATATCTGAAGCCAGCCTCCTGTTTTGTACCAGGACCCAGTACTCCATTCCAATCAGTTAGACAAATAATACAAGGTAGATATTAATTTTGTTTGAGATATAACAGTGGTTTTATTTCCAATTTTGTGCGAAAGATCAATAAGGGAGAGACCTTGCTTTATTGGACTTAGAGAGATTCTGAGAGTGGTCATCAAGAGCTCGCACGGAATAGGGGGAACAGCTAATTTGTGGATCTAAGTGGATAACTGACTTTCAAGGTGGTATAGAGGTCTGTGATGCTAAAAGCACAGCTAATGATGGAAGTTAATGGTCACGCATTCTGGAAAAAAAAGGAGGCAGTTATTCTTTTTCTTTTTCTTTTTTTGTGACCTATTTTTGAGGGCAAGATATTTTATTATGAAGTGGATCCAGCCTCTTCAGTCTCTTCATACTCTTTTACCAGCAAATGTTGACCTTAATAAGGAAGGGGGAGTGAGAGAATAAGACCTCAAAGTTCACTGCCTTCTGGTATTTCTATAATATTGAAGTCCAATTAGATCATAGTCCATCCGTCTTTTCTTTCTCCTAAGAAACTCTATGCTATTTTTTTTTCTGTCTTAATTGTAAGCCAAATCTGATTGGTAATGTGCTTCTTGTAAGTGATAAAAGCGTTAAGAAAATTTGTGAGTAGCTTTATCTGCTGTCTTTCTCCTAGAGCATTTCTAATGATGGTTTGTTTTAGCGGCCATATCTGTTGGCTGCTATCTAATGGAATGTGGGCAAAAGTAAATTATCTTAATCTTCTACTTCTGTTTTCATGGGGGATGGCAATTACCTTTGCTATGTGCTTCTCTTTATCCTGAAAGGAGGGAAATAGCAAGGATAAGGCAGACACTCAAATATGTTTTTTCAGACTGAACGATGTGCTTTGTCACTTATTGCTGCTGTGAGGTATGGTGCAGTTGTGTTATCCCTGTGGTTTCCATACAGCATTCCACTGTTTTGCAGATGTTCCTACTTGCTTTTTGGAAAGGTAAGTTCTAATTTGTTTTCTGAGCCAAATTAAACCTAAGCTTTTCCTGAGTAAAGAACTGCTGATGTTATAGAGAATAATTTTCATATACATTTGTGGGCTATTATATTTTACCAAAGCTCTTCTTGTTACATTTTGGAGTCATAGAGGGGGGTATATTTTCAGCCCCCTCAAGAAAAATACATAATGCCATGTAAGCCTAGGGTAGATACTGGTCTCATCTGGCAGCCACACCGAGTATGGCTTGAAAGGCGTTTCCAGGCATGCATACAGGGAGAGAGTGAATGAAAAAGACTCAAGGCAATAAAGCTAAGACCACCTACAGTATTAGCTACAAACTTACCACTAACAGTGTTTCATGCAGTACCTGAATTATCCTCACCTTACTGTATTTTCCTGACATTTGATAAATTTCTAGTTGAATCACTGCAAGTAAGCAGAGAAAAGGAGAACTTTTCTTAAATCTTAATCTTTAGAGAGATTTCTGTATTTTGTTAATTAGTCTCACAGGATGCCGTGTTCAATGAAAAAAAAATCACAGCAGCATTTCTAATTGCACAAACTTTTTCCTGATATGTCAAGATGGAAATCTACCACAATCCACCTCCTGGATTTTCATTCCTTGAAACTGCTGTGTGTTTGCAGGATGGATGAACCCAAGCCCAAGCCAGGGGTCTAAACCCAAACTCCTGCCTAAGGGTTCATCCCCAAGGGCAGACTCACTAGTTGCATGCACTCAAACTCTGAGCTCTTGTGTGCATGGCATCTCAAAGGCCTGACAAAACTCACCTTGACCAGAGAGTGCCCAAGCAGGACCATGCTGTGCAGGGATTGTCACGCTCTCTTCAGAGAGCCTTTGCTTTTGGGATCTTCTACACGCTGCTGCTTTTGGGCATGAAAAGGAGTGACAAAGACTGGTTCTGTGTTTGCTTCAGAGCTGGTACTGTTCTAAACTCAAAAATGCAAATGCTGTTGTGCCCATATTCCTGATGTGAGCTGCTGGAGGCAGACTCTTCTTTCAGGAGTACTTAACTCTGAGACAGTCTCAAAGCAAAGTCCTGCTGCCAGGACTCTGAGGGCATTTGCAGGTGTTCCTGTCCATACATAGCCTCTCAGGGCTTCCCCCAGCTGCCCACAACCCAGCACCCCATGTCAGACCCCTGGAGCCATCAGCACCTGCCCCAGAAACAGTGAAGCAGTGTTGGACTCCAGCTCCCCACAGCCCTGTCCTGCCTGGCCATGGGCACCACCAAGTCTGGCCCACCTGCGGGCCCACATCCTAGTGCCCAGGGAGGTGCCCAGTGCCTGGGACTGGGGCTGCCTTTGCAAAACAATGGACGCTGAGAGCTGCAGCTGGGAGGCAAAGATGTCAGTGGTCTTCACAGGAAGACATGACTCTCATGAGTGACAGCTGTCCAAGCAAATCCTCCAAGTTGTCAGGATAAGCCTGAGTACTCTGGCATGAACCAAATCACCCAGTGGTTTTATGTCTGGTGGATTTAGTTAGTACTGGGAGAAAGGCTGTACTGATAGGAAAAGGACCCTTCTAAGCAACCTGTGCCCTGGAGAGTGTCCTGAAAATGAGTGATAGAGCAAGCTGGCTGTTCGGGCATCGAGCCACTGTTAGTGTTCTTCTGAGCACTAAAACTGTGCAGTGATAGTTTGTAAAGCACAGAAACAGGAGAATAGAGGATGTTGCTGAGGGAGGGAGGGAAGGAGGGAGGGAGGGAGGTGGAAGAGGGTGAGGGTGGGTTCAGGTTGTGTTTAGGTAGAGTGGGGATCCATACATATAGGTGGGAGGGGGATTTCTGTGTGTCAAAGACATTACCCAACTAACCTGGAGATTTGAAAAGCTTCAGGCTCAGAAGCATTTGAATTACTCCTTTTCAGACTATTTGAGACTAATTTCTAAGATTATATATTCGCAATCACTTACTTTAGCAAAATATACCACTCCAGTTGAATTGTTTCAGCTGTGAAACTACTGCTATAAGTCAAACAACTGAAATATGGGGAATGAAGCTCTTCTCAAATTAAATAAACAACACTCGTGGTAAATCATGAGAGGAGTAAACATTTTCTCTCTTTATTGCCTTGAAGCACAAGACCAGAAGCAAGCTTTACAAATATTTAATATAGCTTATAAATAAATTACAGCAGCAAAAGCTAAACACAGACCTAGGCAGGGGTGATTTCACTGTGCAAAAACCCACTGAATTTTGCCATATTCTCACATTTTGCTACACAAATAAAGGTCAGTTTTTCATATTTTGTTTTCTTTCTACTTTGTTGAGTTATCAAGGTTTCAGAGGAAAGATAAAATTGACAGAAATGTTTCTGTCTGCCATCCTCCCCTCCCTAATGCCCTAAGGAAAAAAAAATTAACAATCTGTCAGAAGAACCAATTGATCTGCAACAATGGCCTTATTACTCAGGAAAATCCCTTGCCCTTGAGAAAAAGGGCAAATGCATGAAATGAAATGCTATTACTTAGTGTATCTTACTGGAATAGCAAGACCTTTGATAAGTACAGGTAGCACCATAAATCTCAAATAAAGTTGCGTCTTCTTTTTCATTTTCTTATTTCCCCCTTTTTATTGAGAATGAAGGGTTTTGCCCCTAATCACTGTTCCCCATAGGATTCAAGCTCATGTTACCTTTTACAATTGTTTCAAGTGTGCCTCTCCTCCTCTCAGAGACAGGGCAACACTGCCATCATGACCACATTGTTTATAATCAGATGACATGAACCACAAAAGCACGTTTGTAGATCGTGGCAATGATCAGATTTATCAAAGACACATTTGCAGGACACACATGGGACTGTGATGCCTACAACATCACAGAGAAAGAAAGAGAAGTTAATATTTGCACAAGCAGGTTTAAAACAGTGTATGCACAATGGAGACTGATATCCTCAAAATATGAATGGCAGTGTTCAGAATTCAAGTAGATATTACATCGTGGCTATATGTTCACTAGCTGGAACCAGTTGCACGCAGACCTTTTGTGTTCACTTAGTGAACTCTGTGTGACCTGTTAAACTGCAGGAACTCATCACCTCTATTGTAGTGGATGTTTATTTTCATGGTGTTTTTTACAACTACTTTCTATTAATATCTATGTATCCATGGTATCAAATCTGACTGCTGATCTAGGTCTGGGTGGGAATTCACACACAGCAGTTGGGCTGGCAAGGAAAAAACAGCAACTCCAGTTGATATGGCCTCTGTGCTTCGGAAGTCCCCTGTTTCCAGGCACTTGCTGTGTTCAAAGTTCCCAAATTTATTCTGAAACAACGTCTGACTCATGAATGCCATTTGGAGAAGCAATAATGGAAAAAAAAAATCTAAAATATTACAAGAGTGCAAATGCAAGAAGTCCTTTAAGTCATCAAAATACATGAAAACAGGGTGTCTGTAGTTAACAGTATATATTCTTCAACTTTTTTATAGCCAGGTATTCAAAGTCTGATATTCAGATTTTGAAGGAAGGTGTGGAAACTCATTAGGTATTTTTCTGTACTTCAGTGTTTTGCCTAACTTTGTTCTGATGGCAGTTTACAGTTTGACCTCCCCACCCCTGACCATTCAAGGTCAGGCTGGACAGGGATCTGCACAACTTGTCTGGTTGGAGACCTGCTGGAGCAAGTCCAGAGGAGGGCTAGGAAGATGATCAGAGGGCTGATTCATCATATGGAGGTAGGCTAAGAGAGTTGGAGTTGTTCAGCCTGGAGAAGAGAAGGCTCCAGGGAGACTTCAGAGCAGCCTTCCAGTACCTAAAAGGGAGCCTGCAAGGGAATTAGAGAGGACTTTTTTACAGGGGAATGTGGTGATAGGACAAGGGGTAATGACTTTAAACTGAAAGAGGGCAAATTTAGATTAGATATTAGGAAGAAATTTTTTACTGTGAGGATGATGAGGCATTGGAACAGGTTGCCCAGAGAAGCTCTGGATGCCCAGTCCCTACAAGCATTCAAGGTGGATGAGGCTTTGAGCAAACTGATCTACTGAAAAATGTCCCTGTCCATGATAGGGATGTTGAACTCAAAGATATTTAAGGTCCCTTCCAAATCAAGCCATTCTGTGATTTTATGTTTCTCCAGTAGGATAAAATATTATGCTTCTGTAAAATCCCATATGATGAATTAAGTGTTTTTTGGCAAAACTCTAAATAGAGCTGATGGCAGTACCATCCGTGCTAGTGTTTTTTTCTCTTGGATTTCAGAATATTTCACTAGGAAAGACAGTACTCTTTTACGGATGAGGAGAATGATGTACACAGAAGGAAGTGACTTGGATAATTTTGGAACTTACATTTTAACTAATCTGTATTTAAAATACTATAATTTTTTAAAAATTTTCCTCACAAATAATTTTTCTCACATTTAAAGGGACAACAGTGTTAGAAAAAAAAATCCTAGCACAAGACAGATTGCTGTGGCCTGGGTTTAGTTTGATTAAATTATTTCAAAAGCATAAAAATACGTCTAAATGGGGGTTAAATTTAAGTCAACTAAACAAAAACAGCTTGCACACCACATATAGTGATGCGCACATAGACACATAATCTTGTATTTTAGTCTACAAGACTAGATTTAGCTTTCATGTAGTCTCAAGTTTCATTGCTGGTGAGTTAGATTATCTAAATTGATTTTTGCCTGCAGCACTCATGACTGCAAATCAGGTCTGACCAGACCTGACCAAAATATTATTCTTATCAAATTTCTCTAAGTGAAGAATTATAACTTCGATAGCCTCAGCCCTAATTCCTAGAAAAGGCTGTTACTATCAGGAAACCTGCACTCATTTAGTGTACATTACAGAATAGGACTTGTCAAGAGGCCAAAAGCTTGGGAAGCAGCTCCTGTGATACAGAGGCTGTGACCTGAGATAAAGTGCCAGAGCTCAGCAGAGCAGACTCCAGCGTGCAGCTTTCCCCTCTCTTCCAGTGCCTTCTGCAAAGGACACTTCAATAGGGCAGAAGCTGTTGGGGAACAGACATTGTGTCGTACTCTGTGTCAGTCACAAGCAGGTTTTGAAGGCTTGATCCTTTCTCTGCTCAAGCAGAAAAGGGTGAGAAGTCCCTTTTTCCTGGTTGAGGGAAAGAAAAGAAGGATAAGATCCATCAGCTGTAGGATCAGAAAGCAGCTTGTGCTCTTTTAGAAGGCTTAATATTTTTCAGATATGAAATGAATGACTGCTCACCATTCCCACTGAAATCACAGGACATACATCCTAAAGAAATCAGCCTTTCTTCTGCCCTTGCAGTTGCATGCACTGCATATTTGACCTCTCTCGCTGAAAAACCTTGACACTTTTATTTTAAATAAGTTTCAGTCCTGCCATCCTCCATACTGAGTAATATCTCAGTAATATATTACAAAAAGCTCCACCTTTTCAATTCAATTTTAAGGTTGCCTTGTGCTTTTCCAAGAGATTGAAGTTGGCAATAGAAACTCAGGAAATTAATGAAAGTACAGACCGTGCTTCTCTAGAGCTGGCTCTAGGCACAGAGAGCTTCCTGGATACAAGAGTGCAGGCAGTGCCTTAGCTATCGCTGTGCTGGGGATTGATTAGCTGATTCATCTTGGCAGGGATATGATTGTAATCTGAATAGACCTGGGAATTGTTTCAGAGATTGAGGCAGAGCTGCAATTACACTGCAGTTGTGATAGAGTCCCTGCTCTTGGATTTTGGTGTATGACAGTGCTGGTGTGGGTGAGATCAAGTCTGTGCAGTGCAGAGATGTGCAAGCTGTGAGAGTACCCTCAGAGCAGCGCTCTCCTCTGCAAGGGAGGACAGGAGAGCATGCTCTGGGGATAACAGTGCCTGGTCAGAAGTTTGGTAATACGCTACAGAAGCACAGAAATACATAGAAATCTGTGAATTGGAGAGGACCGCATGCAAAAATGACCAGTGTGCTTGAAAGAATATTGATCATTTAAAAGCATAAAGTTCAGTGTTCACTGTCGAACAAATGTAAGTTCATGACCATCCAGAAGACCTTTTACTTTAGGAAAGTGTGTATGGCTTGCTTTGAGCTATGCTGCATGCTGTTCAGAAAGGAGATACATGTATTCCTGTCGGAACATACTTAGTGACTCAGATCCAGCTAGGGAAGTGTTTCCTCAGCAGCTACCTGCCCTGTGCTGCCCAGCTTTCAGATCCAAGTCGCTGTGGACATGTTTCTGCCAGGTCCTGCCTGACCAACCTGATCTCCTTTTATGACCTGCCTGGTGGGTGAGGGGAAGCCTGTGGATGTTGTCTACCTGGACCTCAGCAAAGCCTTTGACGCCATCCCCCATGGAAGACACCTGGAAAATCTGTCATCCCACACACAGCTTGCACAAATGCACCTTTTGCAGCGTTAAGAACTGGCTGGGCAGTCAGGCCCAGAGAGTGGTGGGAATGGTGCCACAGCCAGCTGGTGGCCAGTCACCAGTGGTGTCCCTCAGGGATCAGTGTTGGCACCAGTTCTGTTTAATACCTTTACTGATGATTGGGATGAGGGGATTGAGTCTACCATTAGCAGATTTGTAGATGACACCAATTTAGGGGGTAAATGTTGATCTGCTGGAGGGTAGGAGGTCTCTGCGAAGGGACCTGGATAGGTGGGCTGGATCCAACAATGCCGAGTTCTGCACTTTGGCCACAACAAGCCCCTGCAGTGCTACAGTGTGGGGACAGAGTGGCTGGACAGCAATGGGTGGCTGGACAGCAATGGGCAGAACTGACCTGGGGATACTGATTGGCGGCAGACTGAACATGAGCCAGCAGTGTGTCCACATGGACCAGAAAGCCAATGGCATCCTGGCCTGTATCAGGAATAGTGTGGCCAGCAGGACCAGGGAAGTCGTTCTTCTGTATGCTCAGCACTGGTTAGGCCACACCTTGAGTACTGTGTCCAGTTCTGGGCCCTTCAATTTAGGAAGGATGTTGAGATGCTGGAGAATGTCCAGAGAAGGGCTGCAAGGCTGGTGAAGGGTCTAGAACACAAGCCCTGTGAGGAGCAGTTGAGGGATTGTTTAGACTGAAGAAAGGGAGGCTCAGGGAAGATCATATTCCTCCCTACAACTGCGCTTAAAGAGGCTGTAGCCAGGTGGGTGTCGGCTTCTTCTTCCAAGAAACCAGCAAAAGGACAAGAGGACGCAGTGTTAAACAGTGACAGGGAAGGTTTAAGTTGGACAATAGGAAGAAGTTCTTCACAGTAAGGGTGATTAGACATTGGAATGGGCTGCCCAAGGAGGTGATATAAGAAACCATCCCTGGAGGTGTTTAAGAAAAGACTGGATGTGGCACTCAGTGCCATGGTCTAGTTGACCTGGTGTTGTTAGGTTGGACTTGATGATCTCAGAGGTCTTTTCCAACCTAGTTGTTTCTGTTATTCTGTCAGGAGCCTGGCACTACAGGGCAAATGCAGTTCTGCCTCAGTGGAGTAATTTTCAGAGAAGGTTTCAGCTGCTTGGAGCAATGAAATCTTGTTAAAAGGTCTGCTGAGTCTTTGGATATTAAACTAATATTAAAGAGAAACAGATACTGACAAACATCTGTATTTGAATGTTTAGTTCATTTTTCAGAGGAAAAGTATGCTATGTTTAACAATTGTTAAACAAACACATGGACTTAAGATTTCTCTTCAAGCTTAGGAAGCAAGGGTTTTCTCCTCATATTTCATTCTTCCTATTCCAGGGAATGTTAGCACAAGTCTGACAGGATAATAAAAAAAAACTAAAAGTAAAATAGTGGAGTGAGAGGAAAAATGTTGTCCAAAGACTTTAGAATCTAGTAGTAATTCAGAATCTAATAATAATGGTTGCAATAGCAAGCAACAGGCATATCATGGTCTCTTTTCCTTTTTTGTGATGGCAACAGGTACATGTGAACTTCATTTTTATTTCTTAGTTATTTCTGAATTTTTCCAATGTTTATAGTTCAATATTTAGCCTTTTCTTGTCAATGGTGCTTTAAAAATCGCACCAGTTTCAATCTCAGGCTTTGAGGCACAGGATCCTGCTAGCTCCCCTTTGTGAAATTTGAAAGTGTGTATCCAGGCCACCTGGGAGGAGTTCATCTGTCTGACATAACTACAATGTAGTTTCCCTATGAGCTTATGCAGTGATTTGACACAGTAAAAGCAGCATTTCTGAAAAGACGTAAAGGTATTTTGGAAACATTAGAGCTTCTGGCTGTGAAGCTGTAGACTTCCTCACTGTTAGAACATGAGGTAATTATTCCCTGGCTACATCTGGAAATTTTTGAAGCCCTAAACTCACTAGTACAAATATTCATGAAAATGAAAGTTAATTTTACCTGCCCCCTTGGAATTCAATATTGATTATTTGAACAAGTTATCCAAGAAAATAAATAAAGGGAAAAATAATCCATCCGGTTAATTTAGGCCCTGATTCAGACCCTCTGACATCCATAAGAAACTAGTGGTTGGAAATAAAAAGTAGATTCTCTGCTTTCATGGAAAAAATGTATGTGCTTTCAATACCACTCTACTGAATAGCAAAGGACCTGAGATGTACAGCCTGTGCTAAGTGTCCCACAATTACACGGGTGAAGTCAGATGAAGGCCTGAAGTATTTCATCTGTGACAAATTAAATCTGAATTACACACAAGTAATTTAATGAGGTGTTATGTTCGGCTTTATGAAACAAGACTAAATGCTAGCTTAACATTTCTGTTTTACTCTTGGTGGGATGTTTGTATTAGAAACTAATTGTTTTAAAGAAAAAAATATATGCCTTTTTCATATTGGAATAGAAAATTTGCTTGGAAAATTCTCCCCAGTTAAATCTTGGATTTACATTTGAAGCTTCCCATTTTCAAGAATGAAAACATTGGCATATGAACATTTTTAAAATATATTGAATAATAATTATTTTGTGTCAATATCAGTAAAATAGATGCCTCTCAAATTCACCTCTATCCTTTTTTCAGCCAAAGAAAATTTATTTCACTAAATATGTAGGGGAGGTAATTTGTACCTTCAAACCATTCAATAGCAGAAACAGTGTGTAGGTTTGTTTCCTGTAGCTTGAAAGTAATAGTACCATTCAAAATCAGAATTAGAAGAGCAGAAATAATGACCTTGTTTTCTAGTCATGGTTGACTAGGTTTTTGAGAAACATTCATTTTAGGACACTAAAATTTGGTTCCTGTTACAAGCAATAGCACTAAGAATTGATTTCATTTTAACACCTTGAAGATAGAGCTTTTTGTATTTTATTCAGCATATGCTCAGGAAGAACAGCACAAGACTGCATTAAATAGTCACATAAAATGCACTCAAAGATATTCTACACACTGAGATAGTTGTGTTATGATTTGAATTTTAGGTAGGCATTCTGTTCTTTCTGTAATAGCCAGGAATCTGGTGGAATACAGGAAAAGAAAAGCATTTTCACTCAAACTGTTGACTGCATTAGAAAAAAATTCATTTAATAGTTGTTTTATCTAAACTTCCTGGTTTTCTGTCTGATCCAGAGGATCTTCAAGGAAATGGCTGAAAAGAACAAGGAATTTAGAGACCATTGAACTTAAGGGCCCTGGCTTAACTCCCTGCAGGAGGCTGTGAACTGCAGTGTTGGCTCTGACCCCTAGGCCAGGGCTCTCGTTACTGCCTGTGTAGACCCTGAATGGAAAGAGATACACAGATGACAAAACTGTGTCTGCAATGCCCCTCAGAAGAACAGAAGAGGGTTGTATGAAATGTGCAATGTGCACCTTATGTTTTCAGTTTACACAGAGAGAACCTGCTCAAATCGTGACACTTTCAGTCTGTCTTTGTGCAATGATGCATTTCTGCCAGGCTTGTCAGAGAAGCTGACACAGGGAGATGTTTGAGTCACAACCTTGCTCAAGAGTATGGTGCTGTCATTTTTAGTTCAGCCTGTTCCCATCCAGATCAGGTATGGCCTCTTCAACCACTCAGTCGTTTCCCAGAAGGGAGGACTAGAATCACAGGATATGCTGAGTTGGGAGGCACCCAGAAGGATCCTCAAATTCCAGCTCCTGGGCCTGCACAGGGCACCCTAGGCATCACACCATGTGCCTGAGAGTTTTGTCCAAACACTGCTTGAACTCGGACAGTTTTGGTGCTGTACTGCTTCCCTGGGGAACCTCTTCGCTGCCTGAGGATGAAGAACCTCTTCCTGATGTCTTCATTCCTACCAGAAAAGAACCAAAAAGGCAAAGAAAGCAAAGGCACAAATTTTAAAGTCAGTAATGTTGGTTCATATCACTTTGCAGCAAACGGGAAGGGTAAATTGAATGTAATCACACTTGGGTGAAAATAGAAATTAAACTGATCTCAGCTATTTTCTCTTCTAATTTCTGATTTTATGATAAGCAGGTATCAGAACATGAATAAAACTGTAATGTCAACTGTGGTGTCCGTATTGTGCTATGAGGTTTTATATAAAGTCAGTGATGTTGGAAACTTGTAGATTGCAATGTACTTTCCATAATGTATTTTTCTTAAATGGAGGAAATAATTATAGCATTTTTATATTTTTCTTGATGTAGTCACCCCAAGACACTTGGCAACGTATTTACATAAAGAATGAAAAGGAAACATATGGAAACCGTTAGCATTTTTGAATTTTTTCTCTTATATGATAAAAATTTCTTTTAGGGTGTAAATAATTTAATTTCGGTGTGGACATGTTTTTGGAAATGAGAACTGTAATTCTTTAAAATTTCACATTTCACAACCCTGGTGCTTAATCTTCTTTTCTCCTGATTACTATCAGTAGATGTCACATGACCATTATCACATGAAACCTAGGAAAGGTTGACAAAGATCAAGAAAGAAGGAAGAATGAACTGATAAACATTTCTATGAAAATTATATTTATACTCTCTGGGAACCGAGGCCAGTTATACTTCAGAGAAGGCATGATGGCATAAATGAAGTTTATTTGGGAGTTAAATGTATTAGGAAGTAAGATTTCCGCATAAGAGTTATAGGTAAAACAAAAATCTTTGCATAAATGAGCTGAATCCAAAGGCTTGGTGTCCTAAGCTGTATCCTATATGTCTAAGAGATTGGTGACAGAAAGAAAGCGTGTTGAATGACACAGAACCATTATGAATTTTTAAGTAATGCTTCCCAAAACTAAAATTTTTAATTTTTTTAACATAGTATTACCAGCCTTTGTTCATTTAACAAAGCAGAGAGGAAAGGCATGCTTCTTTTGAGAGGAGAAATGAGGTTTAGTTTTAAACTGTCACTCAAGGTCACTATTGCATCATAATGTAGACAAATTAGTGAGGAAAAGATGTCAAATATATCCCAACACCCATTCTACTTATTCTGGAGACAGAAGGGGAAAATGAATCTATAAAACACTAGGCATTCCTTGTGGGTAGTCTAGAAAATTGCACGTGTGTGGATACTACCTAAGACATCCTGCTCTTACTCAAGTTAATGAAAGTTTTGGTAATGATTAGCTATTCATTAATTTTAAAAGGTGAACAATATTTTCTTATGATCTGAATTAAGAAGTTGCAGAGGACAGTGAGGATGCTATACAGTGAGAGAGTAGCATATTGAAAACTGAAGAGAAGCAAGATTAAATTAAAGATTATGAGGTCAGGGGTGCAACCAGAAATTTTGGAAAGAGCACTAGTTTATGGGATAAGACATGGCAATAAAATACGTTTCCTCACAGCAAATCATTTGTATTGGAGCTGACTAAAAGTAAGCAAAGCCCAGAATACATTTGGTACAGCCAATGCCTACCCTGATTGTGAAACAACCATCCTGTGGACAAATTTGTTTAAGCTTGATTTTCACCCATGCTGAGATTTCAGTGTCACAGTGTCCTCGTAATTCTGCTGTGGCTTGTTTGACTTGTCCATGGCAGAAAATTCTAAGTCCTGGACCTTGTGCTAAATCCTGAAAGAGGTAGATATGTTTATATTGAGTGCTGTCATGTATAGCCTAAGCTCTCATTAGCCAGCAAAGAGTATTTTTCAAAGAAGGAGATGTCCTAAGTGCTTATAATTGAGATGTACTTAGCTAAACAATTTCTTTTGTTGAAACAGTGACACTGGGTGATGATTTGGGGGAATTTTGATTTTCTAGGTCATTCCTCCTTAGCTTTGCCCAGAGGCCCTGCACCAGGGAATGCCATGTTACCTTCAACTGTATATAGTTTTTTATATATTTTTGATCCTATTGAGCTTTATATGATTTACAGAAATTATACCTTTAAGTTTATGGACTGACCTTACAACCGAAAACCTGGAGCCCTGTGCTCTAAACAGTACAATTCCTGGAAGCCTGATCTTCTGCTGCCAGTACTTTCTGGGAATACTACACATGCTCTACTGACTCACATCACTTCAGATGAAAAAAAAAAAAAGCCCTGCTGGTAGTCTTGCCTTTCCCTTCAGGGCATAAAGCCTGCTATCATAAAGGTCAAAGGGAGCACTGATGTCAGCCAGCTTGTCTCATATTGTGACAAACAGGAGATTTCATTCTGCATCGCACATAAATTTCTAAAACTAGAGAACAGTTTTAGGGGAACTTTGGATTTAAAAATTTCATGTGAAAACAGAGCTGTCATATCTTTTAATAAAGGGATGACAACAAGACTAGTTTGAGAAAATGAATAAGGTTACTGATTCCAGTTAATTACTGAATAAGAACTGGTGGAGACAGACTTTCCACTGGGATCATGAGCTAACCATTTCGACCATTTTTATATTCCGTGGATTATATGCATGATGCAGCCGCAGGATCATAGAAAGAATATGCCATTCAAACATTACCTTTCCCAATATAATAAGGGATGTTTTTCTGCAGGCATTACCATCATTCTCCTGAGGGTTCCCAAAGGAGAACCTAAGAGCTACAGCAAGCATCACCTGGACAATCCAGCACCCAAGAGCCATGGTTGTGGAGGAATCACAGCTGACTGACAAGAGCTTTTGCTATCAAGGTCCTGCCATTCTTCTCACACTCAGTTTATATCACGTTTATATCTCCTGACAGCTGTGCACAGTGAGCAGTTACTATAGGCATTATATCTATGCAGTTGCTTAGGCTGTGGTTAATAAGATCTTGGTCTGCAGTTGCATTTATTGTCATCTTCACAGGCCATCCAGCAAACAGGGAGTTGTTTAATGTGCAGGATTACAGTGAGGTTTAAAATTTACTGAATTCAGTTATTCTTTCTACTTCTCCCTTTTGACAGCACATTGTCATGTTTGTTTTTCACTGTAAAATAAGTAGTCTTTTGAAGCTTGTGAAAAAAATTTCAATGCCCTTCAGAAAGGAAAAATCCCCATCCTCATGACTCTTTGACAATATCCTATGTCAAACATAACTCAGATACTCACATTGACAAAACATTATTTTAATGACTGAATTTATCTCTGTTCCAAATATCCAGGATAATAATAATAATAATAATAATAATAATAATAATAACAATAACAACAACAACA
>VWZQ01006703.1:1282702-1297996 GCA_013397015.1 Myiagra hebetior
AATAACAACAACAACAACAACAGTAGCAGCAGCAGCAGCAGCACTATTAATAATAACGATAGTTGTATTTTTACTTCCATGCTACATAGAGCATTCTGTTTTTCATTTCAGCTTGTTACATCCTGGTAACATTTCTCAAAACCTGACTTACATAGCACTGCCTTCCCATGAAAATAAATTAATTTTGTACCTATGAGAAGAAAAAAGCATTAAAGGCTTAAGTAGTTTCAAATATCCATTACTGTTAAGTGGCACTCACTGTTGTTTTTTCCTGCAAGTCACAGTGAATGAAATCAGCCTCTGGCTATGTAGATTAGGTGAAAGCACAGATAGAGACTATTCTGTTTCAGCCCAGCATAACTGTTTATGTTTATCCTGGAAAAAAAATGTCTTTTTGTTATTTTTTTATCTTAGTAACAATGAAATTTCCTACTGGAATTGTCCCCTTATTTCATAGACATGGACATTTTGTTAATTGTTGCCAAAAGACAGCTATCAATGTGTATCAACATTTGTGTCTGTGTGCATATAAAGGATATATAAGTAATGCACCCAGCTGTTGCATTTAGTGTTAAAGTATTCGTATCACTATAATCCACGCAGAGTTGATGGTCAAATCTCAATCTCATGTTTTTCTACAATGATCAATTAAAATAAATGCTTGTTTATTTCATTTATTAGATTGTTGAGAGCTACCCAGCTCTCAACTGAGATCTAAATGGGATCTGAATCCCTTTTCACAGTTATATACGTGTAAAAGCAAACGCAATTTACAAAAGTACGCCTAATGCTATCACAGAGTTGCATCCAGTAGACAGCAGTTTCATATGATAAGTAAAAAAAAGGAGCTGTTCTTTACAACATCTTGATGGTAAAGTGGTCTACTTTGCCTGGAAATTGCTTATGTGGGAATTAAGGAACTCGAGCTATGACAGTTTGTGAGGCACAATGAGAGCTCTAGGAGCCGTGCATGAATTGTGGCCTAAAAGTTTGGGAGTTACTGTATGTTTAACAATATCATCCCTGGGATTCATTTAGGATGTGAGCTACTTCGGCATGGAGAAAGGACAGCAACTGTAACTCAGGCTATTAGGACAAATTAATCAGAGGAATGAGTTTATTTGATTGAGAGAAGCTCTGGCAGGCCTGTGAAGGATGGCTTTCCACAGCTGGCAGGTGGACCTCATGTCTGCAGAACATATTCTCAAGTAGAAGGAAGCAGAAATGTTTCTTGTTAAAAGTCAGTGGAAGAGTGTGAAATTCCTAGTCTGCTCTCTGGTGCAAGTACTTTATTTCTGTAATGCATGAATCTATCAGCAATTTGGAGACAGAATTTGATTAAAATTTTCCTTTACAATTGAAAATTGTTATTTGCTGCTGCTGCAGAGTGACCAGGCAGGCACATAACACTGAGGCTGGTGGGAGTTTTCCCTCTAGAGGGAAGGGTTCTATGACTCCTCTTTCCTGTAGAACAGCTTTTTCTTCTCTCCCAAATGAACTTGCCAACATGATTTTCCTCTTTGTCAGGTGAAATACATTTACAGCACATAGAAGCAGACTGATGTGTTCCACAATCTGCATTTCTCAAGGCTTTAAACGCCTAACGCTCTCTTAGATTGCCTGTGAGAGAAAGCAGTCCCATTTCACTTTTTTACAGACATTCACAGCACGTGCTGTAATGCCCACCTCACATGTGTGATGTTTCTTACTAGTTTGATGCTTAGAAAAGGACTTTTTATTTTTTTCTGTGGGAAAAAACTTATGTCCTGTGGTACTGCCTTGGGCCTAAGGAAATTAGAGCACTGTTGTTATAGTCCTGCCATTATACCTGTGTCTTAAGTAAAGGCTATGTCTGTTGTCTAAAACATTATGCATTAATCTTACGTATAAAAATCAATAAAGCAGGCATCCTTTTCTATGACCCACAAAGACTTATTAGCACATTTGCTCACCTGGTAACCAGTGAGAACCAGATAACTTTCTGTGGCTCAGTCATTAATGTCAGTCACAATGTTTACAGACAATAAAATGTCAATCAACCTTACATTAAATATTGGTGTGTCTATAGTCAATCATCTTTTTGTCCTTTAGTCAGATATATTGAGTACATCTCCTAATAAACAGGAAATTACAAATGTACAGTCTATCAGGATCCAGTTAGGAATAAATGGCTGAGACAAACCTTCATAAGCTGTAGCAAAACTACAATTGTAATTCTTAAGTTTTAATTATGTATATAGCTAATGGTCTACAGTAAATGAGTTTTCCTCTTTTTAGCAATTGTAAAAGTCTGCTATTATCTTCCAAACAAAGCTGTGAAAATATAGATCTTAAATAAAGGTCTTAATATATTTCCATTCATCAGATATTGAATTATTTCTTTAATCTTCCACATCTTCATGTATTAAACTTTGAATAATCAATTCTACTGATGATGGAGACAAAAATCGCTATCAGTGAAATGCTTATTGTAGAATAATATTGCTTGGTCTAAGAGTCTTGCATTTCTACACAAAGCTGAAAAGGCCACTGAGCAAAAGAACTGCTACATCTTGCCAGTAAATTTGATATTGCAAAGGTGTTTCTATTCTCATTCTGCAGTTGAATTAGCAGAGCAGAGAGTAGTGAAGCAGAGAGAAAAAAACATTTGCTTGATAGGGTTCACAAGTGACACATTTTCTTCATCCTCTAAATTGCCTGTCAAATTAAAGAGCAAGTCTGAAAACTTCTGTAATTATCTAAGCTATTATCTCTAACAAAGATTTACATGTCTTTCCTACTGTGCTAAAGAAGGGCAGTTTCAAATCATTAAGCTTAAAACCTTGTGAGAGATGCAGTTAACAACATCCCAGAGCAAGACAGCTAGCTACAAACCACTCTAACAAAAATTTCAAGTAGAAGTCTAAGGTTTGCTTAGACTGTGTATATACTGAACTATTCTGATCTAACCCTTTAAAACCATTACCATTCCCCCTTCTGCCCTCATCATATTAAATTGATGATTTATCAAAGCCAAAATCTTTCTTAGTGAAGGATTTGTATTCTATGTGTATTATACTGAATGTGTATTAAAATACTGATTAGTCAAGCATCAAAGTGTTAGATATAGATTTAATAACAACTAAAGGTTTGCAGATATCAGAAGCTAACAATTGTCCTTTTTGCCTTTCAATTATCATAAATACTCTTAAAATAATTTTTAAAATGCAATCCTTGTCCTACAGTGGGAGCATAAGTGCATTTATTATTTCTATATCTTTGTTGTTGTTACTTCAGAAATTGTAGAACACAGCATGGTTTCTGTAGTGAAGGTTTATTGGTAATACAAAGCTGGAATTTTTTGTAGTTTTCAAGCTTTGTCAGACTCAGTTTTTTCTACCTTTACCTTTTAAAATTCATATTACTTGTGTAATTAAATTATTTACTTGCTTCAGCAGAATCAGAACCCAGCAGATTTTTGGGAGTGATTGGTTTATTCAGCCTGGATACTGAAATATATCCTGAAGATAATGGTTCATTAAAAGAAGAACTTCCAGAAGTAACATTCATAAAGAATTATTTATGAAATATTTATGAAATCTTTCAGTATCAGTAGTAAATGTGGGGGGAGCTTATTAATGACTCAATTAAAATACTATAAAAATTCTTGTAAATTAAGCAATCAAATTCAATGTAAACTTTTTACTATTCTGTTAAAACCAGATACCGTAGCAGCATCCTTGATAGTTCAGGAGCAAATTGTAAAACATGGCATTACTAATCTACATACATGAATTATGGTTTTGCAGATAGGGTCATTTCATTAACGGGACATCACGTCAAAGAGATATTTTCACTAAAGCAATGTTGCAGCACACTGAATCAAGATAGATGTGAATTTTGAATCAGAATTTAATTAATATTTTTCTAGTGACAAAAATAACATATATTCCCAATTAAAATTGATGATTTATTAAGTAAATGGAGGTTACCTAATTGCAGCTTCAGTTTAAACAATGCCTGAATTGCCTAATTACAAATTTTATGCCTCTTGCTTAAAAGGCAATTGTTTATGAATTGCTGCTTTACCAGTTTGATTGCTCTTAAAGTTCAGTATATCACTGAAGCTCAGAATGGATCAAGAGCACAATATGTGCAGGTGAGCCGTTGCTATTTCAGCACACGAGAAATTGTTTTTGCTATGAAGAAATGGAAGTGTTTTGCAAACAATGACATCTTTGTGGTTATCCATGGAATGTTACCTTTGTTATTGCTAATGCAAATTTATACACCATGTTACTTCAAAGCATGCACATGGCATTTTGAGGTCACTAAAAAGCCCAAAAGCAAAAAATGGGTAGAAGAATATAGCATAGTAAGATGAATATGTAGTTAAATGGTAATCATATTGCACTGCACAGTAAAGACAATCAAAGAATAAACCTCCAAAGTGTTGTAAGTTGGTTTGGGCTCAGTCAAAATTATTTATTTCCATTTCAGCTGAAATACTTTTTGAATTAACTGTAAGTAGGAAGCAAATTATTTTTCCCAAACAAAATTACTATCAGCATTTCACAAGGAAGAAGTCAGATTTTCAAGAAGGTATGCTCCATTAGAGAGATGGTTTTGTCAAGTGCTTTCTCTCCACTGTCAATAGATTTCCAGATCCTTACTTGGATCTCCGATCATATTTACCAAAACATTTTTTCTTGTCTTGTAGTGATACACACATTTGAATAAAAATGGTTCATATGCAAAGACTCACATTAATGTTTATCTAACTTGTTCATGTAGGAGCAAGACTTTAAAGTACCAATCTCCACTATCACATACACAAGCTTATGGAGTGTAGAAAAAAAATGTACATATTTTGGGATTTGAGATTTTTTAGTTTCATGAAGAAACAGGAACACCAAAGTAGCTTGTGAGTTATTTGCTTATATTTGACCCTTGTGAAATCTCGAGGTCCAGTGCAACATTTCTCACAAATTTTATGATCTGAAGCTAGCCTTATGTCATTGTTGTAGTTGCCTCAATGGCTTTGGTGAGCTCTTCAGAGAAATTTCCCAGCCAATTCATCTGTTACCATGGGAAAATGTCCATTGTGAAACATGTTTTGCAATCCCCCAGAAGCTGGGTCAAACTCAGTTATATTGTCTATGTGATCTCTAGGCACATGGTGCAACTGATCAACAAAGACAAATCCATTGTGGAATCATTTTATCATCAAGTGCAGTGCTTCATGATCAGATTTAATGGAAAAAGGGGAACAGTAGCAGTTTTGGTGCCCAAATTCCAATGTGCAAGGGTAAGGGGGTAAAATACGGGGTGCTTGGAATCTTTAGTCTGATTGTGTACTTCTACTTTGTGTACCATTTAATTCAGAATTCCAGTGAATATGTTTAGATAATACATCTTTAGAAATACAGCTGCCCTGGCTGCCAAAATAGTTTCATTTTACAGTTTTGCTTCAGTCTGGATGCTTATTAAGAGGCTGAACGCTGTAATTCCTTTACTTCCTCTAAGAGAGGGGAGAACATAGTAAGGAAGTTAGAGAGGAAAACAAAAGGGAAAAAAGAAGTAAGATGAAGATCTAATCATATAAGGAAAAACATTCAAATGCTGAAAAATTATTAAATTTAGTGGCCAACATGACCCAATCTTTCCCAATATGTAATAAAAAGTACGCCTTTTTAGAATTTCCTAGGGGTTTAAAAAAAACTGTACTCTGGTGTTAAAAGTATACTTTTCAAGGATTTCATCGGGTTACTTGCTTTCATAACAATAGTATCCAGCTAACAAAAATGTGGCTTCCTATCAGAGCATCCTCTGCATTCTCTTCTTCATCATTTGTGTCTATGAAATTGTGTCTAGTGGTATGTGTGTTTCATAACACCTGCTGGAATGAAGTTGCCCTTGCCAGTAGCTGTAATTAAAGTTTGATCAACAAGTAAAGATGTTTCTGCCAATAGATGGAGCTCTGAAGATCGAAAGCAGGAGTTGTAGACTCCTCTGTTAGCTCTACTGGACTTAACTCAGCACACATAATACAACTTCCTACTATATCTCTTTAGACTTCCTGTGAGGTTTATATAATCTGACTGAGTAGCACGAGTTCTTTTAAGCAATGATGTATTAATATAATCTTCAGTGAACTTCTCCATGTCAATGAGTACCTTCAAATGAAATTTGTGATCAATTTTATATCTTAGAAAACAGTGTAAATACTAATGTCATTTGTAATATGTGTTTTCAATGATTGTTATTTGTCTCTTTCATATCCACTCGGTTGCTGTGATGAGAAAAGGATGGTTTTGAAGACCATCCAGTTCTATCTCCAGTTACATCTCTTGGATACAAAAGGGGAGAACTTAATCTGCTCTCATTGGCTACACAGAAACCAGTAACATATCTCTTCAAAAACGCTCCCTGAGTAGAGCCACTGTGTTAGATCTGGGACAACCATGTCTAATTTCACTGTCATTCTTATGCCTAAAACTTTTATTTGAAGTTTCTAGACAGAAGCATAAGTTTTAGGTATAGCCGCAATTGATCATCCTTTCAACCATGACTGCTAAGTAGAGTTTTCATCTCACTCCAGGGTACTCTTGCCTGTGATTCATATGTTTCATGACATGAAAGATAATGAGATTATTTGAAGTCTATCAATACAGATTATAAAAATGTGCATGCAGAGGCTATGGAAGTTCAATATTAAAAATCATACAGACAGGATTAAATTTGCTCCCCAGCTTGAATCTTAAAAATAGCATAGAATAACAATAACCACTTTTAATTGTTTCATTGCTCTCATCTGAAGTGCCTTTAGAAAATGAAATTGAGAGCTAGAGAACTGAAGTGCTTCAAGATATCACTTTAATGCTGCCTTCTGAATACTAGTCACATTTTCTGAATCTCAGGCCCTGGTCTATACTCTGAAAAAAGCTTATTTTCTAAGCAATGTAAAGGCAGTAAGTGCTACTTTCTCAGACTATCTGAATGAGCTTCTTTCAAGTGAACTTGGTGAAGTGGCAAGCATATCTTGCACGTTCCCTTGCATTTCTTAGGGAAACTAAAGCAAACCTGTGACTATGAGTTGTACTTGCAGATTTCATGTGGGCTGAAAAGGAAAGAAGGTTAAATCATCAACCCACAGTGAGTAGAAGAAAATACACTTTCCAATGACAGTGATTTGGATTTTTTCATCATTTTTTCTCTTACACTCTTGGAGCTGAACATTTTATTCTTTAGGGCTTAACATCTATGTGTGCTAATTAGTCTGAAAGAGACAGTGAACACACGTTTAATTAACATTTGCTGCAGCTCTTTTCTCATTTGGTGGGTTCATGGGTATTATTCAGAAACACGAGGTCAGCCAATAATATTGACAATGCCAAAACCCTCTAACTTACTGCTGCTGAATATCTTTCTGTCTCTACTGGCTACAACCTCCCTCTATCCCTGCTCAGCACCTTACAGAATATGGGCTATATTTCTGGCAATGCCAGTCTTCATCACAGTTTCTGCTTTCAGAGGCTTCCTCCATAAAAAACAGAGGATGACAGTATCCTTGTTTAACCCCATGTACATTTCCATATGAAGCCTGTTTTCTGGCACATATAGCATATATATGACAACACATTCTATCTTTATATACTTGTATACAGTTATATAAAATACATTTCAATAGCAAAAGACAATTAAAATTATGTGTGGAAATCATATCCAAAGCAGGAGTATGGCCTGACTACAAAATCAAAACCCTCTATTTTGCATGGGTCAAGTTTGAACATGTCCCTTAAAGGTTTATCACAAAGATAGCAATAATGTCATAGTGATAAGGGCAATTTTCTAAGGCTTCTTGGTTTTGTTTTGTTTTCATTTTGCATAGAAGCTCTCAAAAACAAAAATGGAAAAAAAAGGCATTTTCAGTTTCATTCCATTGCTGGCATAGTTAGGGAATCCTCACATACACCAGGAAAGCCTTATGGAGCCATGATTGTTCTTTATTGAATAAAGCTTTGCTCTCAACACTTTCTTCCCTTTTCCAGGTTTATCTGTCTTTTGGAAAATATAGCTGCAGCCATGGAAGTTGTCAAGGAGTTAATAACAACAGCTGGGCTTTTGGGTGTGAGACAATCACAGCTCTTGCTTTTGGAGTTATTTTACATACAGTGTAGGAGCAAAAGTGACTGACAGAAGATAAGACCTTTGGCTGAAGACTAGAAAAAATGCACCATATGAAAGGGTTCTTTGAAACTATAACTGTACCGACTTTCATATTCAAGTTAATTCATACATTGCATAATACAGTATGTCATGTAGACAGCCCCAAGGTGAGAATTTCTTCTAATATACCTGAGTGGAAATTACCCTTCAACACTATTTCTAGGTAGCCTTCATTCCATTTTTAAAGCAGTAAAAGCTCCCCTGCTCTTGAACCAGAAAATCAATGTGGGAATTTTTTGCTAGGCCTATAATACTGTAATCCCTTCAGAGTACTCTTTTCAGATCAAAGATATTTGTAAAGATCATTCTTATGATCTTTGTGAATGACTGATTTCAATTACAGAATTAAAACCTCAGCATTAGACAAATTGATTGCTCAAGAAAACACCAGGTTTCCATTATTTCTCTGAATAATTTAGAAATTCCAGTGTAGTCATACAGGAGAGTTTTCTGAATTAAAAGGCCAAAAAGAATAGCAGTACCCTCTGTTGTTAAAAAGAAAAATCAATAACTAACATAAGCACATTCTGGGAAAAGTTTTGTTTGTATATTTTTTCCCCTGTGTGTGCAGCCCTTTTGTTTGCTTTCCAGGTTAGCTGATGCTATAAAGTTGATTAGTTTGCTTGCTTGCTTTTGTGAAAGATAAGAAATAATAAACTGAAAACAAACAAACAAACAAGCAGAACACGAGTAGAAAACATGCAACAGATAATAACAATTTATAATACTCTTCATATTCTGATGACAGGAAAAAGTATACTTCAGAAAAAATAGACAAGGTTTGCTTTTCTTTCCAGACACAGTCACTGACCCAAGCACAGAGACTACGCTTTCTGTCTTCACAGTTCATATGGTCCTGCAGAGAAACAAGCATCCATCTATTCAGAGCACATTCATAGTAAGTCAAACCTTTTAGAATGTCAGACTCTCTTAACATTACATTGTAGTTTACTTTACAGTGTCTCATCTACCCAGAAGAGGCAGAGTACACACTCATATTCTCAGTCCTCCAAGGAGGTAGAGCAGAGCTGCCAGATAAAGTCATGAGTCCCTCCTAGAAGTGACACCCCATACAGATGGCAGAGCAGCTGTGCCAATGAGTGCTTCTCTATATCACACTGCCCCCCAGTGCTTTCAATGGTATTAAAATATCTTCCCATTTTTACCACTGAGGTGAAAATTACGCACTCAAGCAGCCAGTTAGAGGATGGTTTTATTTGTTTGTAAAATACCTGGATCCATATCAGACATAGTCTAGACTAAAGCAAAGCAAAGTTTTGTAAGCTGTAAGCACAGCACATTGAAGCAGCAAATAGCCAGCAAAACTTAAGTGGCCTTGCATTTGCCTTATCACATTCTTTCTGTAGCCCTCCACTCATACTTGCTACTTTGTTCAGAAGGTCCCTGGAGAATTAGGTTTGAGGGAGAGAGAGGAAAGTGAGGAAATGAGATTAGGAGTGGGAAAATGTCAACATGATTTTCAGTTTCCTTTTTCTAGTGCAAGAAGTGAAGAATTTGGGACAGATCCCATTCCTACCAAGGCCAGTGACAAAATGTCCATTGACTTTAATGAGAACAGGGTTGACTTGCTTGGGTTTTATTGTTTCTTATTTTCTAACTTCATCTCATGGCTGGCCAGAAAGTTTGGGTTTGGTTTCAGCTCTTGATAATAGCTTTCATACCATAAATTTAATACAAAGAAATCCCTTTCAATCCTGTATGCTCATAAGATTCAGGCTGACTCAAACTGATTGCATGTAGTCTGAAAGAAAATCTCACTGTCAGGAATCAAGCTGTAGTACATTTCTATGGCATATTCCTTCTTTCTATTTTTAAACTGTTTAATTAGGAAAAAAAGGATTCTAAAGGGTCGTCTAGGAAACTATAGCATTTGCTACCTTATAATTAGTTGGCTTCAGGAACAATTCAGGACTAATGATAGTGGGTTCCCACTTCGGCTGAATTCAAAGGGATAAACACCATGATGAACAGGTTAGATTTTTGGGAAAACATCAAAGAGAAATTGCCATAATTTTGTAGATAAAGTAAACTAGGCAAATAAACCTATTCTGGTTGGTGGGTGGAAGCCAGGAATATTTCTGACAGTCAGGTAAACCACAAAAAACCTCATTTATTTTACTACCAAAATTACTATAAAAGCAGAATTTTACTCAATCCTTTAGATGCTCTTTTTAGAGTTATCTAGGTATATGGATAGACACATAGACGTATAGACGGGCAGACAGATAAAAAGAAGATATTTTGACATGACTATTGAAAAAGAATTATGAGAAGTTAAACATGCTTAGAGAACTTAGTTCAGTTTTAAAAATCTCCTGGAATTCATAAGCCCTCAATACCACTTCTCACACTAATATTTTTTGGTTTTGATAATGGCACTAGCAAGTATTAGAGCTTTTTAAACTCAATTCTGAGAGAAAATGGCTTTATGTGAGTTTACTCTTACTGTTAGTCCTTATCTGCTTACTGGTCTGTTTTGAATTTATCATCTGTAAGCCAGTGACCAATTTCCACCAGATTTCACAGACTGTCCTGAAAATAGGTGAGCAGACACCATTAGTGTCACCTTCATCTTCACCTCACACTTACTAGACAATCAGACACTGCTGTGGGCCTCAGGGCATGAAAGCCTAGCAAGCTGGGCTTCTGTTGTTTCAGAGCTTGTGGAGTTACTTTGGACATTACACAGTAATATTACACAGTAATATTGAGCTTGAAATGAAAAATGTGATCCCTAGTCTTGCCAGCATGGCACAAGTTAAACTAAACAACAGTTTCACTTTCTTTCATCATTAAATCTTTATGTCTAAGCTACTAGTGACACAGCTGAAGAATGTCAAACAATGGTATCCATCCCCTCACACTGCAAAGGAAATATAAGAGCAGTGTCCTGAGTGTTGACTGGTAATAAAATTTCTTCTGATGATCACTCTGGTTTTGTAATATAGGGTCAACTTATAGGTATTTGAACTGAGAGATGAGGACTATCTAAGGACTAACTAATCCACAGTTAGCCATTTTTCAGTAAAATTTTTACATACGGGTGGTCAAACTTTCAACAATGTTTTCACTTGTTTGTCTGGTATTGTACTTTTATCCATATGGATAGCAGATTTAAAGGAGGACACCACAGAAGCATGTCTGAGAAGTAGGTTTACTGAAAGATTTGCATTATGAGAATGAACATTATCTTCTGTGACATATGGGGAAACTCAGACACACATCTGGGCTCTTTTCTTTCTTATTCTGGCTTTCCACAGGAGTCTGTGGCCTCAACATGACTTGTATTGGAGACAATGCGCAAAAATTCTGGAAGCAGTTCTTCTGGCTTCACTTCTCAATTAAGATTTCTTTTGGAAGAAAATCCAAAGACTGTCACTGGTGCCATGGGAGAACATTTGTGTACAGCAACAGCACAAATCTGAGTAGTTCTGTGTCTGTGTGTTAATTTGGCCTACATGGCTTATTGTTTCCTTGGATAGGGTCTTAGATTTTTCAAAAGGAATGAAGAATATCCCACTGGCAAACAGCATTTAACACGGGTTTTCCTTGAACAGTTACAGCTTAAGGTGAGTGTCTGCAGGTCATTGGTACCAAATGAGTCCTTCAGGCAATCAGCAGAGCAAAGAGGCCCAGAATACTGTTCTCCACTGAGCAGTAATCACTGCTCCACTCTTGTGAAGAAAAGCAGGAAAAAAAAACAGCTTAAGTTCTGAAATACAGAAGCAGATGAAGCAAGAAAACAAATCTTCTGCTTGATGCAGGCAAGGAATGCTGGCCACTGTTAACAAGTCACAAGGAGAAGGGAGAGAAGCAGAAACAACAAAAATAAGATTGACATTGAAAAGAAAGAGTGAAATTATCCTATTTTTCAGATAAAAAATGATAAAATAATATGAATGAAAAGAAGCAGATATAATCCTGTAAACATAATGAGGAAGTAGTAAATGAGTAATAAAATCAGCTACAAAGAGCCAATTGTGTCTTCTGTTCTGATCTGGTGCCTAAAAAGCTTTCCAGGAAAGTACTCAACATTCTCTTATGAAAGCACATAGCAGTTCTGTGAGAGAGGATAATTTATTTACAGGTTGTGATGTTATTTGTAAGAGGAGTCTCAGAAAAGCCTTGGATTTTCCATTACTCTGAATGAAATATAGAGAACACTTTGTTTAATTCTTGCATGTGCTAAAAAGGAGAAGATTGGTACAGGGAAAATGGAAGTGCCTATCCTAAAAACATAGTAACCAACTTATTTCTACTGTTTCTTTAAATCACATTATTTGGCTTAAACTTATTTTCATTAATAACCTCTGATTACAGCCAACAGTGCCAGAATTTTAAAAATGTGTGAATTGATGTTCAAATAGTTTCAAGGCTTGATTTTGCCACTTGCACTGGCGATGAAAATTTTACAATCCACAGATTATTTAACTGGATCTACTAAACCACTGAGAGGTGAGAAACATTAATGCTATAGGAATGACCCTAATAAAATCTTTATTTAAATGGCTTGGGAACAGTACATTATGGGGAAAAGGAGAGCAGACTCTTAGTTCCCTTTTTCTGAGCACAAAAAATAGCCAATGTACCCTACATTCAATTTAACATTTTATTCTAAATTAATTTCTTCTGAGCTTCATTTATTTGGTCCTTTGGGGCACTGTCATAACAAATTGCAAAGCATTGCATTTTAGCCTGGTCATTATGGCACTTTTTTTCAGTAATTTGCACTTAAACAAGTTGGCATGTCTCCTTACTAAGAGCTTCTTGAAGTTTTAGTTACAAAAACTTTTTGTCTCCTCAAAGAGGCCTTGCCGCTAGATACAATTCATCCCACTTCCCTTCTACTCTAGTGGGTACAGAATACTCAGTGTATACACTCAATTATCACATAGTCTGACTACATGAAAAATCCTATCATCATCAAAGGATATCATATTGCAGCAGGGCAACAGCAGAAAAAATATTAATCCTCTGTAAAGACAATGAGTTCATAAGGGTAAGTGGCACAATTCTGTTACCTAATTCCATAAAAATTTCTTGTACTTGATGTTCTCTTTGAAACCCATGCAGCAGTATTTTTCTTATGAAGACTAAAGTAGGTTGTAGTAAGAGAGCCATCACTCATACTCATGCTAGCTAGCTAAGCTTTAACTCACTTCTACAGAAGCTCATAAGGTGCCCTTCCACATAAAAGAAGATGCTGACAGGTTAATTTTATTCATTGCCTTCAGAGAACAAATGACAGAAGTTAACCTGCTGGTGAATATTTGTCAATGGTGAATATTAGTTGTAAATTCTCTTTTATTTCAATTTGTGAGATACAGGACATGTTATTAGTGACAGAACAAAGATATTTATCTTGAACTATCAGAGCGGCTGCTTTTACCTGCAGGGAAGATTTCAGTGCAGGTAGATTAGAAAGGCTCTTCCAGAATTCAAGCAACTGTGTCACCAAGCTTCTTGGGATGTGCTGGGGATGACACAGAATCTGTCTCATACTGGCAGGAACATCCTCTACTGACCTTCAGTGTTCCCAACCTGAAACTCCTGTCAACTTTTACAAGTGTACTCGAATTGAGTCCTCATCATGATGTGAACTTTTTTGTAACCCTTGGTAGAAACAAATAAAAAACATTTCAGAATCTTCTGGAATTGAAATATATTTAATATTTTTCTCTTTGTATCGTAGAACCTAGGGCTTTTCAGATCTTCAGCCTTGAATCTCATCCTGATCCAGAGCACGGCTTCATCTCAGTAGGAACAGTTTCTTCACAGCCCCCACGGTAGGCTGCAATACCTATCTGAAACCAGCAGTAAAAATTAAGGCAGCTAGATATTTTTTCTGCTCCATGGCCATGCTTCTTGCATGATCTGTTCCATTGTGAACATGGTCTTAGCTTTTCAACATAAAGTAGAAATACTGATACTAAAATGGACCATAGTTGTTTCTGTAGTTATGGACATTTTTGTGCCTGAAAAGACAGGAAATATTTTAGCCGCATAAAAATCCTTTCTAATATTCTTGCAAAGAAAATAACTCCAAGCATGGCTACAGATACATTCCAAAATCACAGAATCACCAGATAACTCAGGTTAAGAGGGACATGAAGAGGCCTGTAGTCCAATCTCCTGCTCAAAGCAGAATCATCTTTGAGATCAGATCAGGTTAATTTAGGGACTTTATCCAGATCAGGACTTTATCCAGTTGGGTCTTGAACCCCCGCAAAAAATGGAGACAGTACAACCTCTCCAGGCAACCACTTGGCCTTCCTCAGGATCCAAAACTGCTCTGAAAACTACCCAGCAGTGTAGATAAAAGATAACTATGCTGATGTTGCCATGTGTTTCATGTGCTGCCATTCCGTTCACCCCATGTACTTTCACTGATCAAGGCCATGCTGCTCCTGCAGTACCCAACAGCTACCACTCCAGCTACGGAGACAATTCCTCTATATGTTAATCCAGTCACTGATGGCATCCAAATTCCAGCTCTGATAGCTGTTTCATTGCTCAAAAGAACAACAGGAAAGAAGACATTCTACCAGGAAGAGCTATGGAGCTTATTTGGCAAAGATTTCAGAGCATATGGGTGAGATGAAAGAAGGCACAGCTGGTTTCAATTTTCTGTAGTGGAATTTAGCATTCAAAAGTATGGCGAACATTGGTAGAAAGAACAATTTCAAACTCAGTTTGGCATCAAACAGATGGATGGCACAGATTTGGGTCAATATACTTGCTTCATACTCAAAACACAACTCAAATTTTCATTATCCATAAAAGTTCAGCCCACCTGCACTTGTTTGTTGGGTTTAGTTCTAATGATGGCAATTTATAGAGCTTTCATTTACTACTAATGTTCATATGCTCTTGCGGACAAACACTTCCATTTTACAACAGAAAATTAAATAGACCTAAAATTTTTACCACTGTATTTTCTTAACTGTAAATAAGACTGGAAATATTTCCCCTCCAAGAATTCACCCAGAAAATATACATTTTAGCTCCCAGAATACTGCTTAAAAGTAGCTAAAGGATAGCACCCCAGTGCTTTTTTTTTTTTTT
>VWZQ01006703.1:1298040-1318078 GCA_013397015.1 Myiagra hebetior
TTAAAAAGAGGTAAAGGAAAGCCCCCCCGTTTTTTTTTTTTTTTTTTTTTTTTTTGAACAGAATTATGGTTATTAGTGACAGGCATGGAAATGTTATTTTTGTGTGAATGACTGATTGTTTCCAAGTAATATATTCCACTGCTGGGGAGGAGAAAGGTAGTGGGTCTGTATACAATTTTCTGAGAGCAGACAGATGGAGAAAACTATCAGTTTTCTACCAGTAAAGGAACTATCTTTATGCCACTAAACTCAGTAAAGTTGATTTACAACTTTTCCTGCCTCCCTGAGTATACCTATCTAATTTTTACCTTATTATTTTTTCCAAAAGCTACCTAGACTGCATTAAATAATATTCCTTCAGTATTAGCAAATGCAGAAACATGCCCTGCAACATCCAATGTGGAGCACACATCTTCTGGCCATTATGGAAGATTTTGACTAATTGAAGAAATAAAGATGGTCCTGTGATGGTTCACATCATCTGAATAAAGGATTATAGAAATTCTTGGTAACAATAAACCAGAACTTCCCACAAAAGCCATGTGAGGTGGAGGGAATTTCCAACAGATGACACCTACTTTAAGCTTTATTGCTCCTAGGTAGATAGGGAGTATATGTTTTCCTTCAAAGTCTTGTCATTCTGGATCTGTCTTTCCACATCTGAAAAAAGTTCACTTCCTCCCCTCCCTTCTGGAGGTCCATCTCTGTTTCCATCCAAAGCTTTCCTCTTTGTCACCACCAGGCCACTTTTCTAGCTGTCAGGTCGATTTTGGTGTGGTTTGCTGATAAGTGTGGATTTCCAGTAGTGCAGATTGATAGCAAAATAAAGCACATGCAGCTTCCATTTGTCCAGGGCAGCTGAAATCTCCTGCTCATAGGCAGCATTCCTGCACTATGTCCAGGCTTCTGAGAGTTCTTCTTCCTCACTGGGAAAGCAGCCTGCAGGAGACTGCAATGCCTGGTACCCCAGTTTTGCTATGACTGTTCAGTACCTTCAAATCTGCCCTGCTGCAAGAGGAAAAAGGCATCTTCTGCCCTGGAAGTTGCCTCTCAAGCAAAATGGATCCAGGTGAGAGAGAGGGCTTCAACTCTCACTCAGGAGAGTGTACACAGACATCATAACTATTTGCTCCAGCTTAGTGTTTTTCAGTCAGCTATATACATGAAACTGAAATACATCCAAAATAATTCATATTGTCTGCAAAAGAACCTCAAAGAGTGCAGATGAAAGGTTTGTGCAGAGGGAAAGTACTCTTCGTGCCTTGTCATTGATGCAGACTGCAAATGCAGAATGGTGAAATACAATGTGACACTTATAAAAGTTTTAAAGCCCTACTAGTCGGTTCATTTCTTGTGCTTAAAGAAATAAGCTAACTATTAGTTTTTTTAATTAAACCTCTTACTTTACTTTATTGTTAATGTGTAATTACTCATGTATTTTACAGCCAAAGAAAAAAACACTGAGTTTCATACACATTTTTATAAAAACCAATGTTATGTAATCAATCATAACATTAACACACATGTTCTTTCATAATTTGTTCTGTGTTCATAGTTATTGGAGGCAATTACTTTGTGGAAGTTTTCTTCAAAAAAATTATTTCCTTCAAGTCCAAGGCACTTTAATTTAAGTTCCAGAAAAATTGGTATGTGAACAAAAGTGATTTCATTCCTAGCACACAAATGGTTAACCGCAGCCTTGGAGCAAGAAAAAGGGCTTTAAGATGAGTTATGAAGGAGAATGTGTGTGGGAACACTGGCTCTCTCTTCTGAACAGTGGGACGGGTTTGTTTGTACTGCTTTTGACTCAACATTACCTTGTTTGGTTTAGTGCTGGTGAGGATTTCCATGTATGAAAAGCCCCTTCATCTCATTGCAGTGGTCTAATCCTGGACCTGGCAGCCCACCGGCTCGCTGGGTCATGACAGGAGGAGGAAAGAAATCTCTGCTTAATGACATAACCACAGTTCTGAACTCCGCTCCAATCTGTGACACTGATTGGAATTCATATAGTGACTTCCATTGAAGGAGCTGGAACAAAGCAAACTACTTGTACACAACTGTAAAAGTAACTGCTCACTCATAAATGTCTAGAACTGGCAAATCAAGTAGTGACAGGGATCACAGACGCAGTAAAATTTTAACTTCTGAATTATGGGTTATTGAGCTATCTTCTCATCCCTACAGTTTGCAGGAACTCAAGGTGTGTGTAGTAAACTTGGCAAGCCCTTTAAAGGAATTACAGTATATAATTAGTATAGTATAGTATATAGGTACTGCAGTATTTACAAATTTAACTTTTTCTTGCATTCTTTGTTCCCTTAGAATGGCCTCTATGTGATTTTTATTTTTCTCATTTTGAAAGGTTAAAACCACACTAATATCAGTAAGTAATTAGAGTTACATTCATACCTCAAAGTAACAAAAATGAAGTGTATTTCTATTATCTCTCTTGATGTGGCATCTGCAGATAGAGGAGGACATTCTTTAGTCATTAAGGACATTATGTAAATTTCTGCATACAACATACATATATGCACGTACTGTCATTTAATGGATAATGTTGTATGTGAAGCTGAGCAGTATTTTTAACCCTTTGTGGCCTTTGTCTACTTCTACTGTATTTTCTTTCACCTCAAATACTGCAAATCAGTTTCCATCTCAGTCATTTGGGATTAAAAAATTAATTATTAATGCCTTCATTTTCTGGGTGTTCTGTTGTAATTTTGCTTGTTTTCATCATCTCCCTCTAGCAAACCAGGTGCTTCAGCATCTGGAAGATGTCAAGCAACATCCCAAAACTGAGAATAAAATTATCCTGCCAAGAATGAGGACCTTTAAACTTGTTGCTGTGGCTAGATGTCTATATTTTACCTTACAGAACTGCAATTCTTGATGTACTGTTAAAAATGTTCTTTTTTAGTGAAAAAGAAAATGAAAAATGGTGGAATTGTTATGTGTTTTTTATAATATTTCTCCTTGCCCTACTCAAGTAAACTGCAACTTCTGTTAACTCACTGAAAGTTACATTGCTGAGAGCTTTTTGTGGGGTTTTTTTTGTTTGTTTATTTGGGGGTTTTATGCAGAAGATAAGAGGGAGAAAATTACAGACTGGAGTAAGCAAGTCTTCTGGATAAAATATAGCTATGAAAAGAAAAAAAAATAACTATATTTGAAGTTCTGTTACTACCTTGGAAAATGATTTCTTGAAAGATCAAAGAATATGTTTTTTTCTCCAGATGTCTTTATATTATTCCCTTATTTAATACTTGAAATGTTTTGTAGTATAAGTTGGACAGTGGAGAGTCAAAGACAAAAATCGGTTATTACTTCAATTTGCCTGAAATTATGTTCTTTTGTTCTACAGGACTTCTACATTAAGAAGTATCACTGATGGACTCTCTGGAGACCTCTGGGGGGAAGATCTTATCATTATGAGCTGTAAATAAGCTCTAAACCTTTTTCAGATGTTTTTCCTTTTCTTCAGTATCTTGCCTCTTGGCAGATACATGACATTCCTTCACTGCCAAAATCCACTTTGCTAAAAACTACTGAGAGACAAAAAATGCCATCAGAAGCATGTGAAAGGCAGAGATTTTCTTTTTCAGTGTGAAAGTAAGTTGGTTTGAAATGGACTCCAGACAGGTATGCTTTCACTGTAAAGTATATAGTTTCACCATTTCTTTCACCACAGACAAAGTGCATTTTCTACAGAAAATTGTATCTTGTCTTCTGAATGCTTTAACATGTCTCAATTATTTTAAAGAGGAAGAGCTCAATTCCATATTCTTTTATGTATTTATTACTACTTATATTTAGATTTCAGTACCATTAATTGTTAGCAATACAGTGATGTCCACCACTTTCCGCAGCAGTCAGGCATACAGGGTGGCAGTGAGGGCAGAAAAACGGTACCACTGCCCCACTGCTGCTGCGTGTGCAGGCAGGAAAGGTCTGGCTGCTTTGGGGTGCCCTCAGCCCCTTCCCTTCATTGGAATTCAGCAGATCACGTCAGCAGGTCCCAGAGCTCCAGCAGATTACAGGAGACCTGGCTTCCTCTCGGTGCCAGCTGCAGGCATAAGGGCTCACAAAAGCCTCAGTGGTACCAGTAACACCAGCAGAAATGAAGATGTATATTGGGAATGATGCAGCTCTGTCCTCACCTGCACCTGCATTTTTCACAACTGCAGCAAAACTACAATTCACCACACATCCTGAGAGGAATGCCATGGAAAACACAGAATAAAGTCAGAAATAAAGCAGGCCCAGGAGCTCCTTTTTAAGTTTTTCTTAATATAGCTCTCACTTCAGCAAGCTGTGTTTGGATTTTCTGTTCATTCCTTTGCTATGACTGGGATAAATTGCCATTTATTGATATCATTCATTGATTAGCAGAGAGTGTTAATGAAATGTGGGTTGGTTTTAGCCTGAAGCAGGTTTTAGCATGTTATGGATCATTTTGTCAGCACTAGATCTATTTGTTTACTCTTTTGTGGGTTTTGGTGGGGATTGTTTTGGGGGTTTTTTTTGGTTTTTTTTTTTCCTCTGGCATGCTGTAAATGAATCAAGGGACCACTTTTATATTAATAACACTGATGTTATATCAGTGGCAAGAGAATCTGACATATTTATTTTAGAATGAGAAATACAGGAAAGAAGAAAGCAAACAAAGCAAAATAGACATCAGATCTTTGTTTTATAGGAGGAAGGGAGAGTGCCTCCCTGTATTTATGCAACTCAAGGTGTGTTTACAAAGGGAATTGAAATATTTGGTGTTCTTGGAAGGTAATTCTTTAATTATTACATATTTTCAACATCTTCCTGAAAAATGCAGTAAAATAACTTAGCATTTTAGAAACCAAGGCAAAAGTCACTGTGGAAGAAAGGTAGAAAAAGAAAGGAAGAAAAAGAGAACATACTCCTGGAAGGCATAGTCTGATAACAGAGTATGTGCTAAAAAGTGCTAATAGTCCTAATTAAGTGATAATATCTCTAATTATCAGGAAAGAGGTGGAGAAAGTAGGATAATTTTTACTTTATCTTAATTTTCTAATTCATTTTATTATAACACCTCAGTGTCTGACCCTGAAATTTCTTGGTATTAGATATAGCAGGGTTTGCATAGAGCCTTCCTGCAGGCCAAAACCTGTCCCTTGGCAGGAAGGAACACGAGCTCCCCATCTCTAGAGCTGGATGAAAACCACTGGAACCTCACCTGAAGGCTCCAGCATATATTTTTTCTCTTTTATGGAATCTCAATTCTTTTCCCCAGGTGTCTTTTCAGTGAGGAATTTCTGGTCCTTTAAATGTGGCATAAATATAGCGCTCCCATTTTCAGATGTATGTGCCTGCTTGCTTTCAAATAAAGGTAAAATGCTTAGAAATTTATAATTTTGTTCTTGTTTTAATATTTATAGGGTTTGTTGCTGATTCCCTAGCTTTGCTTCTAATAAGATTGCAAGAATTACTTAGTATCCTGTGTATTTCAAGGCACCTTTCAAATTACAGCAAGCTCTAGTTCATATTTTTCTTTATTGAACTTAATGGAAAAGGGAGAAATTGCTTTCTTTTTTTTTTTTTATTATTAATAGGAAGTATTGCTTCATTGTTTTATCTATTCCTTTAAACTTCTTCAACAAATACTTGCAGATGATACCATAGATGCTAAGAGAGGATAATGTATCATCATGCATTGGAAGAGAAGCATGGTATTGAATTTTTCCACAGGAAAATGTGGATCATGTGCCTTGGTAGTGATTCCACCCAGTGGGCTGTTCTGAGTCACTGGGAGAAAAGCTGTGGAAAGTAATTTGGAGTATGATGTAGTCTCACTCAGCTGGCTGGTGTACTGGAAACTTTCTTTGTCATCCCCAGTTAAGGCAGAGAGAACAACATTTCTATCGCTGCACATACATACGTGTGTGTATATATACTTACATATACATACAAGCATACAGAGTTATAAACGTTTTCTAATGTGTAATGTGTCCTTTTTTTCACCTTTGTGTAACATTTCAAAATAATATTGAGCACTTGTGCATTGAGAAACCATCACTGTTGAGCTGAGAGGCGGCTCATAAGCTTTCCCAGGCTGTCAGCAGGATATGGATGGGAAAGCCAAATGAAATGCCTTTTCTTTGGTTAGCAGCAGATGGGTCCTGCTGGTTTCAGCCAAACACCTGATGAAGCCTGCACTGGTGCCAGAGGGACAGGCACAGAGGTGCAAGGAGCTGTGATGGGTGCTCTGTCCTCAGCTGTTCCCACTTTGAGTTGAACCTCTTCAGTGATCCTGCCACCAGGTTCTGGATCCTCCTCAGCTACAAAGCTGCCTGATAAAAAATTGGTCAGTTCTCTTGTCATAATAGGTAACTTCAATTTCAAAATAGTTTAAGGGTCATAGGAAAATACACAGCTGCATGCATGTACCAAAAATCTTCCACAACTTAGTCAGTTGTACCTCTGCTCAATTGCTACCAGCTCAAATCCATCACAGTCATGGCAAGAACGGCAGCCAACACATTTCTGCCTTGACAATTATCGTAAGTTCTTTTGCTTTTTGCTTTGTTGTGGGGTTTCTTGTTGTGTGGTTTTGTTTATTTTTTTAATGAAAGATTATCAATAATAATCCACAAGTAACAGGAAGAAAAACCTTCGACTTTCATTTGCAGCATGTTTCTTTAAAGGAAATTGTACCCATTCCCAAGACAGATTTGTCTTGCCTATTGATCTTGCAAGTCCAGCTTCTCTTTTATTTGCATGCTTCAGTTCCATGGTCATCTAAGAGATTCCTAGAAAAAAAAATCAGAATTTCAGATTATCCTGATTAGGCTTTAAAGAGATTAGGGCTAAAATAGAAAAACTATTTATATAAGTGTTATAAACACACACATGACTTTGGTAGTGTAAGGACATGCAGAGTTATAAAACCACCCTGCATGGCTGGCATGAGTGATCCAGTTCAGTGCTGAAGTCAAAAGGTGAAATGCTTGAACTGAAATAGAGGAAAGATAAGTAGGTATTTGCAAGGATAGGGATAGATAGGAGCTTCTACAATTTTTAAATCTTTCTTTTAGATACAATGTTTTTTAAGCTTTTCCAAATGTTTTTTTTTTCCTTGTTGTTTGGAATTATGTGTTTAAAATGTCTTTGGTAAAAACCTGTATTTTACAGCTGGGAAAATACTAGTTCTATAATTATGTTAAATAAATCTAATATAGCATTTTAAGATTATGGTATATACAACTTGCATTGTGGGTAATGGAATTTATGATTAACTGAAATCCATGAATTTAAAAGAAAAAAAAGACACAGAATAAAAATCCACTGTAAAGAGGATAAGCAAGCCAGATGATGCTAAAATCTATTGCATTTATATTGGAAGCTATCCAGATATCCATTAAATATCTGAGCTCTTGTGCTTGGTATACACAGATTTTTGCCTTTTAAGTGCACATCATTCCTTCTCTTCTCTGTAACAGATTTAGATTACATATATATATATGTTATTCAGGCTAACTACTAAAAAAATAAAATAAATTCAAGAAATAACAATTAAATTTCCTTCTAGTGGAAATAAAGGAGAGAGAACGATTCTAAGTTCAGGAATAATATTCATGAGTCATCTGTATCTTTACCAAGAGAAGCTGAGAAATGAGAATTTATGAGCATAACTTCCTGGTGAAAACTGATCTGTCCTATTATTCCTCTTTAATTATTATTTTTCCTATTGTGAATTCCCAGGATGATTATTCCTGCCTGTGCTTCCCAGATGGCTGTCACATCACTAAGATTTTATAGGGACTTCTGTACAGACTAATGGGTGTTTGGTGGTGAAAGACACTGTACCCAAAACTTGTAATCTAAGTATGTGTGGTGTAGCAGCAACAGGGCACTTCAGCAGAACCAGGACTGGGGCCAGCAGTGTGCCAGACAAGGTGACATTTCAGAGGACAGAAAATGTGCGTTGTTTCATCTATTTATTCATGTCACAGCACAAGTCACCTTGTCTTACCTACAAGTCTGTAGGTGTCCATGTTGCATTTCATTTACTTTGTCAGCCATTACCATTTGACATTTATGCAGAGAGGGTGAATTTTGTGTCCTTTGTTAAGCGTCTTCCCCTACAAAACTGGTGTGCAAGCATCACTTTCTACATGGTCATTCTGAGAGAAGGACAATCACAAAAATCTCCTCTACAGCCTTGAATCCCTTCAAGATAATGATGTCTTTACATTTTGACTTTATTTTGTGTTAAGTGGAGGGATTTCCTTTTGCTCAGAAGTGCTCTCTGCTCATTTTATACGTTTTTCCACTCAGTTTTCAGTAAGTCAGTCAAAGCCTCTGCTTTAAAGCAAGTTTGCCTTCAGAATCACTAACCCACCAGGTCATTAGCAATTTGGTGAAACTTTCTGGCATACACATTATAAAACCCTCAGGGCATTTCAATATTATCTCAGACAAAAAACCAACCAAACAAACCAAAAACTGAACCCAACATCACAGTCTTTCTTTCCAAATATCAGGTATTCCTACCTAATAATGCCAGGACAATCAAAAATATTCAGTTCACCTTTCTGCAGAAGAGAAAAGAGCAATAAGATTTATCCTATATCCAACATGGTATTCCAAATTGTATTTATAGCACTTTCATTTTCTAAATATTCAGAAGCCTTTACTAAAGTCCAATACAGAAGTAGAACTGAAAAAAGTGCCCCGATCTATTAGGATTCTAATATAACTTCAGGAAAGATACCAAGTTCCTTGAATGCAGCGTAACAGTTCCTAGTGCGAATACTTTAATAATAATGTGCTTTTTTTACAGAATATGATCCTATTGCTCAGATACATCAAAGTTTCTTATTAAAATAATTTTCACATGCATAAGGAATGCAAGATAATTCTTAGTCTAACCATGGACCGAGGAAAGAACTTTTCATTTAGGCTAATACATGATAAGTCATAACTCTACATATAAGAGAAGTATGTATTATGAAACCCTGTGACAGGTCCCTTTTTAATATTTTGAAGTTGAATTCTGAAAATTGATAATCTGTGTATGACATAAAAGCAGGAGAGAGCCTTCCAACCACTGATATTGGAAAGGGAGTCCTGGTAACATCCTGGGGAAAAAAAATCTGTTTCTCTCAGGTGCATTGATCTTGCAAAAATGTGAAGACAAAGGCTAAGTCTGAGCATGAGAATACATGCAGTCTGGTCAGCAGCCCCTCATGAACTGCAGCACCCCATCACCAAAGTTTTGTGCTCTGCTCTACTTCTCATTGGCTGTGTTTCCCAAACTCAGGGACCGTACATCATGTTAGAGATCACCTTAGTCAGGGAAGCTCCACCTCCACCTTGTCCAGAGTAAATCAGAAGGTGTTGGGCAGAGCTGCTCCATCTCCTTACCAGGGACGTGGTAGCCATTCACACAACATCCCCCACCCTGAAAAGACATGGCACTTACTTTTTAATTATCACTTTTCCAAAGGACAGTAATTACGCAAGATGGCTAGTTAACTTATATATATATATATTTATATATAATAATAAACACAAATTTATATTCCCATGTTCTTCAGTCCTACAAGGAGTTCATTCTTTCCCCTCTCTCTTCTGTACTTTCTATTCCACCAGTAGCTGCATGCTTTTTTGGTTTTTGTTTTAAGGCACTTTTTCTGGATTTGTTTCTTTTTTTTTCATTTATAGAAATACTGCAGAAATATTTAGTTGCATTATAGACATGAAGCACAAATTTTGAGTGGCAGAATACTAACCTGAATAAAACAAAATCTTGCTTTATCTCCCTTATTGATGGCAATGTAGAATAATTAGAAGTTATAATTTGCATTAATGCCCATTGTAATAGATGGGCGATGTGTATGATCCATAAAAGCTTCTGAAAAGTGGTTTGGTCATCTGCTTCCCCCCTGCCTTAGACTGCTGGATTGGCTTACAAGAACATACTTTTCTAGCTTGGTCTTTTTCCCCCTCAACAAGGCAACCATTACTCTTTTACAAAAAACCCTCAGAAGGAGGCTGCTGGAATTTCTCCATCAGCAGACCCAATGAAAGAGCACAGCCTAAAAAGTTTCTCATACAGAGTTTGGCACCTGGAGATGCATTGAGAAAACACACTGGGGTAATAGTAATCACAATAGGAGGTACTACAGTTTTGTAAAAGAAAGAAAGGACCTATAAACAGCATGAGCTAACCATGAATTAAAACACTTATTTTTTTTCCTAATCCATGTTTAATATGCAATTAAATTTGTGTCTAGTATGTGATTACTCTCACTTTTCTTCTTCTGGATAAAAAAATGTGGCAATTTTTCTGTAATAATTAGGACTAGTCATCACCACAGCACCAAGGGCGTGATCAATGTCCCACAGTTCCCTCCATCCCACATGGAGAACCTATCCACATCCAAAGGAAATGAAATATTTCTTCATCCTTAATATATGTTGTTGCTTTTTTATGGTGTCTGACAGTGCAGAGTTTCTGGAAGCCCTCCAAACATTTCAAACTTTGTAAGAAAATTAGTTTTTAAGAGAATATATCCTCTACGGTTCTGTGCAAAAACACTGAAAAAGAATATTAGAGTTCTCATCTATAAAGAATTATCTGATATCAAAATCTCTGTGCCTGGCTAATTGGATAGTTCAGGAAATATTGGTATGAAGTCTAAACATTTTGTCTTCCCATGACATCACTGACACATTGGATCATTATTTTTTTTTTTAATGTGGTAGGAAACTCTGTAATTGAATGGGCTTCCCTTTCCATGAGCCTTCTGAAGGTACCAGCTGACTTCTAGCATCAATGTTCTTGTGACATTTTGTGGGTTACCTAGGGTGCTTGGACCAACCCAACTCCACCTATCAAGTCAAATTTGGCTGCCCTTGGCCCTTCTGCTCCTGAGAACTCAGGACTTTGTGTTCTTGCTGGTATTTCTCTCAGGTCATAATAACTCTTTTATTTTTCCTTATGTAGACCACTGCCTCCTATGGGTTTCTAAAATAACTCTGATCAACTCACTGGTTGCTTTTTTTCTTTTTTTGGGGTGTGGGGTAGGAGGAAGTGATGTCTTGTTGTTTCAGGAGCAAGTTTTATTTAATGGAAATAAAACGTATATGGAAATGAAAGCTGCTCTTCTATACATACTCTTTCATGTATCACTCACCCATCCTTTGCAAGGTTGCCCAAAAAAGTACTAAGTACCAGTGGACAGATTTATTTTCATTGCTATTTTATACCTGTAGATACTCTGATGGTGTCTCCCTTTAAGATAAGGGCAGTACTCACACAAGTCCACATGATTATTTTTAAATAGTTTATATATGATATTTCAGAATAGCTCATGACTATTGTTTCAGTACTTGATTTTCATTGCCTCTCAACACCTGCCATACTGTCTTTGACTCATGCAAGGAAACAAAAGACAATAAAATTAAATTAATATTCTTTAGAATATCCTTGTTAATACATGACACAAGATTTTTCAAGTTTTCCATGTTTTTGCCCAACAAAACACAGAATTATTGTGTTTCTTTATATATTACAATATTTATTCCTGGCGTGAGATTATTAAACAATTGGCATAGCTCCTTTCATTGTGGTGGATAAAACAATCCAAAAATGAAAATGCTATTCTAACCATGTTCTCTGCAATATTTTCTGAATCCTCCTGGGTGAAAGGCTGTTATGTGAGTAAGTCTGTCATCATTACCTGTCTCCAAAGTATGGATGCAGAAGATGTTCTTAGCCAGCAGTCTGAGTATGCCAAATACCAAAATAGTTGACAAATTGAAATGAGATTTGCTACTGGCCTTCTATCAATCAGTTGATGAGAATTGCATCCTGTGAGCAAACTATATTGCAGGCAATTTGCATGGAAATTAGATATTTTTAAAGCATTTTAAGCTGTTGTACTATTCATAAGAAAGCATAGTACAAAGGGAATGATAGAAAAACACTGTTCTTGCATGAGAATGTTGTAAGTGTGGTATTTCAGAGACGTATCATGCAGAAATAAGTAATGATTTCCTGACAGGCAAAGATATCAAAGGAAGTATGGGGAAAATTGTAGGACTAGACAGTCTAGATTTAAGAATAAATGATTTAACTATTATACCAGACACATGTAGACTAAATTAAAAGTGAAATATTAGTGTAAAAGCATGTAATTTGAACTAGTGTTGTTCTTCAGACAGCAAACTCAGACTGAGGTATTTGTGTTCTATCTGTCATGATGGGTATGCTAAAACACATTTGAGATTACTAAAAGAATTGGCTAATGAAATGTCAATCGTCATAGCATTGTCTTTGAATATTCAGGAATAAAGAAAGCAACGAAAATTGAACAGTGGAGCCGTCTTTAGAAAGGATAAAAAAGTAAGAGTTTGTGACTTGGTGATATAACCAGACTAATTTTAAGCTCTATAAAAATATTGAAACAAGCAAGTAAACTCTGAAAATGTAGAAGAAAAGCAGTTAAATGAGTAATGTTCAGTGTGGAACAGAAAACAAGCAAATCACATCTGGTAAATCTCAGAAGCACTCTTTGGAAATGTTGTTTAAGTGGAAGCACTGCAGCATGGATCCAATGCCCGGACAAACCTTCCTGACAGAGTAAGTATCAGCATACCAGAATGGAAGGATGTGCAAGTGAGATTCTGCAGAGGGAAATATTTCATTGATAAGCAGGATGAAATAATAGAGATTGTACTAATTGCGTTTGTAGATGCATCCAAGCTAGTAGTAGCTGCTGAGAGATGATCTCAAATTCAAAATGAATTTATCAAACCAGAGACTAAAAGAAAACAAAATTCAGCCAGTAGAAGATCCAGTGCTTCTGCAGAAATAGTTGCTCCTGCAGGATTGGGAATACCTAGCTAAACAGCAGAAAACATCCTGGGTGTAAGAGCATATCATATTTAAACAGGAACCAGCAATATTATGCTGCAATATTATGCTGTAGCAATAAGGAAATCCCATAGAGGGAGCTATAGACAGCAGTACATCTATAGGATAGTAAATAATCCTCTCATTATATGGCTTTGGGAAGGTCTCAGCTGGAGTACCTCGTCTATACTCTTCACTTTGAGACAGATACAAACCAGATGGGAAGGCATCATTTGGATGGATAATGGCCATCAGAAGATGGAAAGCAATCATCTCGAGTCTAGAAAGTCTGATGCCATGAAGAAAGGACAAAGGAACTGGGGTTTGAATAACATCTAGAAGAAAGCAAGAACAGACTTTTAAACTTCTAAGATGGACCAGCAAACATGAAGCATGGGTAATTACTGAAAGAGGATTTCCTGGAAGAGGTCTAATACTTCTTTATCAGCAGATTTTTAGCACCAGTTTTCAGCCTTTCTCAGGCTTGTGATGCCAGTTTATGATCAAACTGATATGTTTATGATACATATTTCTGCTGTCCTCCATGTGTTGATTCTTATTACACAGAATACAGATAGGTATTTATACCTATTTGAATCTGAATAATTTATTCTCAGTAATTCTTTCAATAATTTCATTCATAGAAAATCAGATCTCAGAATTTATCATTGTACCTGACAACTACAGGAAGCTCACTTGACTACCATAGTGTTTGGAGTCAGGATCTCATCTACGGCTTGGATACAAAGTAGAAAAACTTGGCTATGGTGAAAATAGAATGGAATTTCATTGAATAAATTGGTTCTGTCTTCTGGGTTTATGTTATTCATTCTTTAGCCATGTAGATCACACAAAAGCAGAAAAAAGTAAAGATGGAAACAGGCTTTCCAATTACTGCTTGACCTCTTGCACAGCTCTCAGCTTACTGGGAGCCAAGTAGGTCAGTCAAGTGGTATGGCACAGTTAAAGCTTTGCTGTAATTGTTTTCATAACACATAATATATTTTGGTGACAGGAATATGACCAATTGATGTGTCCTCTAGGAATATGACCAATTGATGTGTCCTCTAGTCTGCAATCATACTGGTACATACCATGGTTAGGTATAATGCTGCAATGAAATATCATGTGCTGCCCAGTTCTGAAGTCTGTTGGAAATAAACCCTACAAACTCTGATACTTGTAAGAACCTTCTGTCAACTGATTAGCAAGAAATCGAATGCATCCCTTGGCAGTTATGTTAAGAGAATGTCAGTTTTAGAAAATAAAAAGGATGTAGGAGCACTTACTTTAGGATAAGGTTTAGGCAGTAGAAAATTATACAGTTCCATACCATATAAATACATAGTTTTTTAGTTAATTAAAACACTTTGATAGAATCCTTCATTGCCTTAAAGGTCATAGTCAGATAGTTGATGCTGTGAGAATCTGCTGCAAAGCCAAATAGTGCAAAGAAAGTTAGCAGAAAATGATGCATAAAGATGACTCATGCATCATGAGACATAAGAGTTAAACAGGAAAATAAAACTATGGGGAAAATCAAAGGAATAATGATTCAAAGAGGGGAAATTTGAAATTTTCTGAATGCATCGAATAGGTTAAATATCTTCAAGTTGAATTTTCTCAAAATTAATAAGGGTTAATATTGTTAAATATAACTATGGAATTTTAGCCTAAAAGTTATTCTATATCAGAACTTATTTAAGGAAAAAAAAAAACATTCTGTATCTTCCTGTGGCAGCCACCTGTGGTCATTTGTGTATTCTCTCTTAATATTCTGTTGAGAATTCTGTCTGTAGACTCCTCTAACTGTTATTTGGCTCACCAAAATCTTTAGTTTTTAATATAGAACATTTAGAACTGTAGATCTACGTATCACTTGACTGTACTTACAACATTTCAAAATAGAGTTTTGTAAAAGCAAGAAAAGTATATTGGGTACTATCCATTTTGGGATTTTTTTCTGGTTATCTCAGGAACACTTTTCAGTTAAATTTTCTGTTGGCCATTGAAAGCTTTGGTATCCTTAACCTTTGCAGAGGTTGAAGGTGATGACAGCATAATATCTTTGAACTGTCCATGGCATTAGATGGCACTATACCCATATGGTTTATCTCCTGTCCACCTGACAAGTAATTGAAGCTCTATATCACATCTCAGAATCATGTACCGGAGGTAGAAATAATTGACAGTCAATTCTCTAAATGAATTAAGTAGGTGCATTTTATAAGCCCATATGGATCAAAAATAAAAATATACTGACTGATAAAACTTGTGGATGGCTTAAAATAGCAGGAAGGAGAAGGATTAGATCTGCATTCTATCATATGTTGCACACTAACTTATGTTGACACTGGTTTCTCAAGAAAAGTCAGGGCACTTTCATTTTATCTGACTTTTTCTCAGATATTTTGGCAGAAGTTCTGGAAGAAATTACATCGAGTAAATCAATTTGAGCATATCATCATAAAATTGATATTTAGAGCTCATCTGATGGCCTAGTAGCTGCAATACATTAGAAAAACCATCTATGTTGAGGATAGAAACTTTATTACCACAACACTGTAAAATACTGATCAGCTGAATAATTCCACAACTGTTCAGCAAAGATGGTTGCATGCACTCATAAAATCTTCAGATACTGATGATTTTAGATCACTCAGTGTTAAAAAATTAAGCAACTTCCCTTTCTTAACCCCCAAACCTTACCCCACATGTTGCCTGAATATACAAAAACAAGAATGAAAGACAGAGTTTTAGGTTTGCCTCTAATCAAAAGAGTAATTTGTTCTTTTGCAGAAAAGGGTGGAAAGTATCACATTTTCTGCCTCTACAGAGGTTTCTATGCCCTCAAGTTGGATGTTAACTTAACAGTGAGAGATAGAGCTGGATGTTCTTCATTACAAAGCCTCTACCAAAGGAAGAAGTTTCTGCTCCCAGTGGCTAATCCGATTTGGAAATTTCCTGCCTTCTGTTCATTTTTCCAATTTCCCTCCTCATGGGTCTCAATATCTTTAGCTGTTACACTCGAGAAACGAAAAAACATAGAAATATTTTCAAGCCACTTTTCTTAATGCCTGAAGATTTCAAGGAGAGAAGGGGAAGGAGAAGGGGAAAGGGAAGAGGAAGAGGAAAATGGAAAATGTGCTTCCTGTTTTGTTTTCAATTCAAGCATGATTAATTCTTACAGTCAAATTGAAGCCAGCTTTCAAAAGACACATTTCCTGTGTCACTGGATTAATTTCATCAATTTCACTTTGCATTAACAAGATAGTTTATGTCAAAATGTTAAAATAATATTACTTCACTATGAAAGCTTGATGAAATGCTTCAATTAACTGTCTCTGAGCCCCTCAAGAGAGTCAGCAAAATAAGGACGACTAGAGTAGATCTCTCTAGAAATTTGTTCACATTCAAATGAAGGAATAGAAAAGCTAATATTTAAAATTAATGATACCTTTTGCATCTCACTTTTGAATGCATTTTTTTGCTAATGGAGACACAAGAGAATTAGAAGAAAATGTCTGGGGTTTTGAGTTGTGTGGAAAACAGTTGAGAGGTCCCTTGGTAGTATTATGTGTTTCTCAATAGCTTCTGACTTTCACACCTAGATTCTCTTGATCTTGTCAGAATCACTGTTATATTCTTCGTTAAATGTGTTTTCAGCTTCAAGGTTGAAGAGAAAAAAAACCCTAGATACATGAGTAGGTTCAAGTGCGTCTCTGTATATGGTTAAAATAAATGCACCAACTTTAATTTTTTTCTTTAAGTTCCCCAAATCCAAGAATTCTCAGGGTCTTTGAATATTTGGAGTTGTCCACCATTTAGGTAGTACTGTGATCTTGTCTCTACATCCCTAGTGTTTTGTCATGTTTTTAAATCCTAAATACATGAAAAATGCATCCTGAAAAGTTTTAACTTTGTCTATTACATTTTTGAGGGGCTGCTGATCTCATCATATTTTAAGTAATGTTTGCTCTTTATTTTAATGTGATCAGAGAGGCTCCAGAAGGAATAGATAAATAATCAGGATGGACAGTTTGCTGAGCATCTGCCAATAATTTGATCATTAATGAGAAATAAAGTAGCACTCAAGAGAAGAATGTACTTCCAAAGATATTTGAATTGAATTCATGTTTTTCAGGTTCTTGCTGGGGAAGATAAAGTCTTTTTTCCCCATAAATGTTCCTGGAAGATTTCCAATTTTCAAATGCATTTTCCTTAAATTCATTGTGCATGGAAGGAGGGGGTTTTAAATATCTAGTCTGTGATCCTAAAGCTGTCTGGTGTAGGCAGAGATGTGCTGTAGTTGGGGTAACAGCATCAAATCAGGTTTTGACTGCTGCTCTGGTACCTCTTCTTTCTCCCCATAGTTACAGATGTTCAGGCTTCTTTTAGGCTTCCCTTCCTCCTTGGTGTTTCCTCCACAATAATTTCTGTGCATGCCATTTGCAAGCTCTGTGAACACTCATGTTACCTCAGACAATCATTATCCAGGCACCTTTGCCAAGGCTGGGATTTGTAAGCACCCCCAAAATTGTCCTATTTTAAGAGAAAACATGAGAACAAGCCCAGTGATATATGTATTCCTCTCTGCTTGAGCAGACTGTTCTTGCCACTTTGCTACCTCTAATTTCGGAATATTGATGGTCTTAGAACAAATATCATGGTTCAGTGACTAATCTCAAGTGTTATTAGAGGGTTCAGGTTTTTTATTTTCTTTGTCTGTGCAATGTTTTAGTTGATTTCCTAAATGGAGGGCTTTTGCATTTGTCCAGTTTAACTACTAAACAAACTTATTTTGATTTTTGATAGCTGTCAAGGTAATGACTAAATAATGTCCATCAAAGGGTATTATTTGGCTTGCAATATTCCATAATTATTGTAGTTCTGAGGAAAAAAAATGGAAATTATATTCCAAATGACCCTGTGAGTCTACCTGATCATCTTTTGAATGCTCTGGTAGCCTCCCAAGGGCTATTTTGACCGCTGTTCTGCCAAAAGAAAACTTGCTTCCTGGCCTGACAATGTTTGGTGCAGAATGGGTTTCCATGGAACATCCCCTGGCTCCAGAAACATCCAGAGTCGTTCAGAGCTAGCATAAATTAAAAGTCATTAATCCCTCTTTACATAAGCGGGCTGACCTTGATCTAGGTAAATTGAGGTTTGTTTTTTTTTTTTTAATTAACTGCTTTGGGAATAATCTGAGCAATGCTATTTCCATTTTTTTCACAAAATTTGATGTAATATAATGGAGTGTGATGAACATTTGAATTGTGCATCAGTGGCAAAGACCCATGAGGCCCCTAGTAAGTCTGCAGGAATATCACTACTTACAAGGCTTAAAAGACACTTGCTTAGAAGAGAGCATAAAAGTCCAAAATTATCAGGTTTATATAATCAGTGCTAATCTTCAGATGCCTTGTGTAGGAATGTGTAGCTGAATGTAAAAGAGACCAGATGAACAAAAGTGTTCTTCTAATCCCACCTATTACTTGAGACTGATCAAAGACTGAAAATTCCTGAAAATTTGTTTCAGCTATGAATTGTCAGTGCATAGTGATAACCAGAATCAATAACCAGAACATTATGTTCCAAAAATAAAAGATAGTGCCTCCAAACAGTAGAACTAATTCCTCAAACATTTGTCTTACATCAAAAGTGAGGTGTATTTCTTTTCTACATGCAGTAATGTAAACATGACTGTTTTAACTATGGATTTCCATAAACAGACTTTAATTTATGGCATCAATAATAAAATTCTCATCATTTCTCACTTCTCAGAATTGCACCCAGTATTTTGAAACAGTCAAAAATTCTCAAACTATCAAATCAGTTATGCTTTCACAAATGTGCTCCTATGTTTCCAAAACAAGAATTAATGAAATTTTTAGTTTGGATAAATAGTTCTTTCCATTAAAAATAAAAAGGGACATGTCTGAAATTGAAAATGTTCCTTCTTTCAGCCTGAACTCATATGCTGGTTTAATGTGGTGACCATAATAACAACTATATTAGAACAAAGCAGTAATATTGTTTGACGCCAAAAGTGAAAGCACCCATGCTGTTTTGCTCGTGAGAGGTATCAAGAGTTTTTACTCTGTATATTTGGCTAAATCTATGCTTACAGTTTAGTTATTTCTCCTTGAAAGCATTTTGCACTTCACCAATGAAACAGGAGTAGTGTCTAACAGAAATAATTGAGCCTGGCTAGCATTCATTTTCACAAAGCTTAAACTAGTGTGCCAAGAATTAGGATATTTACATCTGGCTACATATTTAAGAGTATTTTGAGATAATGGGACATAGTACAACATACAAATGCTGGAAAATTCATCTGTAGGTTTTGGCCACCCAAATATTTTATATTTTGCCTATTGGAATAGACAATTACCTGCTAATATGTTTTTAACAGACTGCAGAATAAAAATAACATCAATTCTCTTCAATGTCACAGAAACTTTGATCCCTGAAATGTGTCCAAAGCTCCTTCTTTAACTAAGCAGGCTTATATGTCATTTGGGTGTAGCAGTTAATGTAGTAGTGCATCTGTTACTCTTTCTCACCTAAAAATTATTTCCTTGCTTTCAATGAATGTGAAACTATTTTGTTTGAAACTATGGTGATCAGTGTAAAACCTTCAGATGCTTAGCAACACGAGCATGAAACAATTTCATGACCTGAACTGCTCCATTTGTTGATAATAAAACAGCAAGTCTTAAGAGATACAGATATATAATAGTGTTATATGTGTTATGTGTTACTTCAATGAATTTATAGCCTCTTTTTCCATTGCAAAACTAAAAAACTACTAAGATATTTTTAATATAACTATTCTTTAAGATTACATTTTCTGCAGATTCACCATCAAAAACTCTTAGAGACCCTAGCTATCTGACGCCTCATTAGCATAGTGCTACGCCCAAATTCAGAGTTCAGATGAAAATGCCAAACGCAGGTGTTAAATGCTACTTTGGACAGTGATGAGAACAATTTGGAATCCCAGCATTTGTGAGAAGCAGCATAGAGTGGTCTGCTTGAAGCATCAGTCTCTTGGCAGAAATGTGGGGACCTCTGGAAGGCCTCAAGCAACTTTCACTCCCTGTAAAAAGATTGCATGTCTTTTTTTTTTTCTTT
>VWZQ01006703.1:1318124-1412757 GCA_013397015.1 Myiagra hebetior
TTTAAATTCAGTAAGAGTAGTCAGCGTTAGAGGTTTCAGTGGTTAGAGCCAAAGTAAACCAGCCTGTTTGCAGACAGGGAAATGAAGAAATCAAATGACTTGTTGCTGAGCATGAATGCTGCTAGCACTAACATTTAGGGAATGATCCTCTAGCAGAGCCAAACTTCCTTTCCCAATGCAAAGTGGTCGGACTTAGGGGACCAGGAGACTTCCCTGGTGTCTCTCCTTTTGGCAGCCATTGCTGCCTGAGGGACATGGCCTGCTCCCACAGCACAGATCCCTTTCCACTTAGCAGCTGCTTGGCTTTGCTTTCCACTCTGGTTTGGAGCCTTGCATAGCAAGAATAGGATGAGTTGGCTTCTGTGATAGCCTTAGGAAGGCATTTAAGTACCAGCTGGGTTGGTAAAAGGGCCTTTACTCCGTCCACTTGAATCTCAAAGTCAGTAGCCTCACAAAAGCTTTACCTCTCTGTGAGTCTCAAGCAGCCTCAACAGGCATGCTATAGTTATCATGGTATGGAAACAAAAGGGTAATAAAAGCTCATAAACACAGAATATGTGTGAATGGGGCAGAAAAATACGACAAGGGCTAATGTTAGGGTTAAGTGTTAGTATCACAACATGGGAGAGTTATGAATAACATATTAACCGAGTTTCCAAATGAGTGTTAACCAGGGAGTAGATTTAAACCTTTCTGTGTACCCATAAAGAAAAACAGCCTCATTTAAACTGTTGGGAAAGTCAGCTTGCGCTGCAGGGATACAAAGGCAGAATAACCCACAGAGGTACCAAGAACATTCCATCCAGCAGGAGAAACCATCTTGCCATGCAGACAGCCGGTTGTGAACTCTTGTGTCAGACTAAGAACTGGACTTTTGTAATCTGACTTGATCAAGAAAAAATGGCTAAAAAATCCAATTACTTGCTATGCTAACGCTTTCAGTGTTGGAGATTCCTTGCTGTTCCTTTGTAATTGTATTCTCCAGCTTTTGAAACAATACGGCACATTCAGATAGAGGAACAGTTTGGGATTGCCACAATCCTTTCCTAGTTCTGCAAAGATGTTCACTCTCATGATTTTAGCAGCCTTTCTACTGCTAAGAAAATCTTATTCAAGAGATAGATATTAAAAATTACAAGTGTACTTTTCAAATCTAACACAACTATCTTCTAAGAAAGAGAATTTCTACAGGGCATTTAGTCTTTTTCACATAGAGGGAACAGACATCAGCTTGTTAAATGTGTGTGACAGGGAAAAATGACTCAATGTTTTCTGCTGCCCTCCTTAGAACAGAGCTGATGTTCCTCATCTCTTGTTCTTTGGAGGATGTCTGTCATTAAGGCATAGAGTGCTGGTTTGTTAACAAAATTTAGGTTGAATCAATGAACATAAACACACTCACACTTTCAAAATTTTGCCTTAATTTTCATTTTTTAGTATTTTACTGCCATGCAGTTTTCTTGGTATTTTCATTTTATTTTCACCAGGCTTTTAAAATATATGAGATGCTTAAACATAATTTTCCTCTGATGCAAAGAAGTTTCTACAGCTTCTCAGAGAAAGAAGGATGCAGAAGTTGACAAAGTGTTGTATGCCTGAAAGCTTGTCCTTCTCTAGCTATATTAGTTGCTCTAACAAAATATAGTAGCTCTCCCTATGAACATTGCTTCGTGGGGTAAAACTTATTTTTAGTTTAAACATTTGACTCTCTTCAGAGCAGAGATCTTTAGTAGCCATCTGAATCTAACAAGTATTTTCCAGCCCCTAACTGTGCAAGGTCTAATAAACCTTAATATTTTACTAAAATTTAACAGGTCTGGATGCTTCTGCTCTTGGTTGAATGAGGATGCCTTGTGAGGAATATCTTTTATGCAGCCCAGACTTATTTTTTACAACTGAGTGGCTGGTGTTATTTCAATGCAAACATTTCCACTCCCTTTAAAATATTTTTGAGGCTATATTAAGGATTTTTTGATGCTGTTGTTAAGATTATATTTACCTGGGTACAATCATATGAAATGCAACCGTATAACTGTAGAATCAAACTCAGTGAAAACCAGGATATGCTGGAGATGCAAAACAATATTGTCAATCTTGTTCTGTTTTTGTTTTCTGTTCAAGTGACTGCCTCAAAGTATTGTTTTTCCAGTAAAAGGTCAATTTTACTCTATATGGCGTTTAATGCTGTTAAAGTTTCACTTTGGGACTGTAATATTTTAATTTTTTTAGTCTGGTTCCTACTCGTCTTTTTTTTTTTAGAGTTACCAGTTGAACGGTGAAAAATAAGTAGCAATGAATATTGCTTTAAAAATAAATTTATTCCAATCCCTCCTTTTTGACAGAAAGTAAAGGTAACTCAGAAATATTTAAAATAAGCATTTCTTCCAGATATTTGGCTATTAATGATCTAGGTGTCTCTTAATGTATGGTTTTAATACAAAAAGCTTGTGGAAAAATCGGTCCTTCTTTTCTCCCTTCTTCTTTCCCACATACTGCTGTAAATGAATGTATTGCAGTACACACTTCTTCATTAGGAAGGCAATTGCATTCATTAAAGGCAGAAAGTGTCCTGCTATTGTGATATTTAAGGGATTCACTAAAATCATTGTCCCAGTAGAAGAAACAGGGTATATTGTAGAAAAGGGAGAGAAAATAAAGTCAAACATCTCACAAAGGGATATTAATTCAAGCTGGTAAGTCTTTTATTCAGCTTTTAATAAGCTTACACAATGATAAGTCTGAATGGGAGAAAGGTGTAGCCCAGGACTTCTTAAACCATTTAAATCTTATTAGAAGTAATTTTTTTCAGAGATAGGAAAAGTTTCTGTCACTTATCATTTGGATAATGAGAATAAAAATCAATAAAAAAAGAAGGAAGAGGAAGGAATTAAAAAGGCAGAGGGACAAGAACAATTTCCCATTCAGAAGAATAATATTTTATTGCTCTAAGGTCCATTTCTGAGTCATAATTAAAACCTATCAAGCATAAAACATTTGTGAATACTCTGGACTACTAAGTGCAGACACCATGGTGGAATTTTCATTTGCCATTATTAGATTAAGATAATTTTCAGACAATATAATGGGCATTAAATTACTTAGTGTCAGTTTTATGCAGAAATAATAGTATTGTGTTGCTGAGACCAGTGTTAAATACCTCATAAACATTAAGCAACATTTTTTTCCTGTCTTATTATTAGTTATTCTTCCTGTCTTTATACCAGTTCTTAATTTAATTGCCATTCCTTTTAGCAAGAATATATGGAGTAGCAAAAACCAAGAAATTCTGTCTCAATTACTTTTGTGGCTTCAGGGAAGAAGTGAAAGAAGGAGTATTGAAGTGGTATATGCCTGTTTTCATTTCAGTGTCCATTTTGCCTGCATAAATAATTTGCTGGTAAAAATAGGGAGAACTTACTTTTCTGGACAGGCTTAAACACCTGCTACTGTGAAGACACCACACCATTCTCTGTTCATGCAAACAGACACATTCTTTGTCCTTCAGCTTAGAAATTAAATAAATAAACTGAATACTTCTTGCTTTCTTAGGTGGCAACAGGTCTAACATGGAACAGCAGCACTGGAAAGGGATAAACCATGGAAGTACATAACTCCAGTGGTTTTCCCTTTGAAAGCATACAGGCACAAGGTGTTTATAGTATGAGAGAATTAAAGCCTATGGACCATGTGAACTTTGATACCCGCTATACAGATCTTTAGAGATTACTCACCTGGGCACCAAACATGCTCACACTACAGGATGGATATGATTTCTGTCCCTTGGTGAATTCCCTAATTTGGCCCTCTCCTGCAGGCAGCCAGCTGCTTCTTTTTCCCAGACCATTGTGGAGGTTTAGAATAGCTCCTCTTTTGACAGGAGAGTGAACAGGAAAAGTGAAGTTAAAAGCTCTGCTGGGTAATACTGAGCTCACTGAAAAGAGTGGTGAGTGACTGTGTCCTTATAGTCCATGCTGGGAAGGTTTTGTTGCTTTATTTGAAATCTCTGCTTGGGAAACATGCTTGGCAAAGCTTCTGATTCATTTCTGGAGTCAAGGTCTGAAGAGTTTTGGAAGGTGCTGCTTGTGAGGCCAAACTAGTACAGCTGGCAATAAAGAAAGACAGTATAAATCAAAGTTGTATGACATTTCTCAAGGCCCTTTTTTTTTTTTCCCGAAAGAAGACTGGAGATCAAACAGTAGATCATCCCATGGAATGTCCATGAGAGAAATGAGGAAAGCCTCATTCAGTGGGTCCTATGGGAACAAATAGTAGATACATTCTAACCTCAGACTAAGGTTATACAGTTTATGAGAGACAAAGGGTGAAAATGTGCAGCAGCTGAAAATGAGAGGTAGCAAGCTATTTGTTCAGTTAGACTTCCAATACTTCTTCCAACTTCAAGAGAAGTGTAGTGGTTCAGCCAGAAGGCTGAAAGGAGAGCAGGTGTGGGTAACTCAAGTATCTCAGAGGCAGATTTTGTAGAGCAGAGTGGACAGTGCTGCATGGTACTCATGCCCTAAAACTCCAGCTGCAGACTGCCCAAATTTAAGTGAAATAGAACAGGCTTTTATAAAGGAAAGGGGAAGCCTGGAATTCTGTTCTCCTGTTAATGGGAGAAAAAACATTTGATTGTATTTTGTTTTGTGGGAAATAAGAATAGCGGTGAATTGTATTCTTTAAAAGTAATGTACCCCTGTCTTTACATTATTCTGTTATTCACTGAGATGGAAGACTTGCAACATGGCCTAGAAGGCCAGCACTGTGACTGATTGCGATCAAATCTTTATGAGGCCCCCAGAGAAACAAGTGATAAATGAAAAACAGAGCCTGGAAAGATGAAAGGAAGTCCTAGGGCTGCAGCAGGTGAAAAAAAAAAAGTCTTTAGAATGTCAACTACATCTTGGTAATTTACAGCCTTTAAAAACATACATGTAAATGCCTGTGAATTCTCAAGGAGCTATACCACATAAAACATGTCCAGCTGTCATTCCTGTGTGAACAGTGTCTATACAATACATTGAAATAAAAATATAGAAAAAGTGAGGGGTTTGCCATAATTTCAACTTTTTTTTTTTTCCCAGAAAGAGCATACAAGCAAATGTTTACAGGCAAAAAGGCAAATTGATTGGAATTCTGTAGTAGATATAATACTTGTTACTCAAAATCAAGGCTTTAATCTGAATACTTTTTCATCTCTCAGCCTTTTTTACCATTTCTTTTGAGAGCAAATTTTTTAAACTGTCTTAAAATTAATTGAAAAAAACTCTCTCCAAGTGATTGAAGTGACAGTCTGCCCAGAGAGGAAGAATCATTAAAATGATCTGAAGTCAACGAAGTTTAATGGAAATTAATATATTGAAACAAATGTTATGTGACATCTGATATTTCTAAAAGAATTGATTTCCATTTGTTAAATTAAACAACTGCAGCTTGGAGCTATGATTCAGAGCCACTCTTTCCTTTATTAGTTTCAAGGAACATGGCTAATGTTGATAGTGTACCACTGGGTTTAATGTATACATCTTATGGAAAAGAAAAGGCCTCAAGAGATGCTATATTTGATGTAAGGGATATAAAAAGCATCATTAAACTATTCTTTAACTACTTTATCTTTATCCCTCATGGTACAATATGTGTTTACAGTTTTATACTCAAATTTTAAGGTATCAAAATTTAATTATTTATTACCAAAATTTATTCAGTGCTGTGACTTTGAGGAAAAGAGCCTAAAGATTGTAAGAATTAAATAACTTTTTGATTCATCTGCCTATACTCCATGATTTGTTATAAAATGCTTGGGGTTTGAGCAACTTGCCCTGACATTTAGTCACAAAATCCTTGACATGAGAGTGGGGCATGGCAAGCAGTAGATATGAGGCACAGCATTCTACCGGAGTGGTGTGGAGGTGGGGTGTTTGCCCTCACATTTTTGCAAAACAATAGGTCTACACCAATTTCAATTATTTCCCTCCTTTCCAAAACAAAACCTATGTCCATATCCCAAACCAGAGTCTAGGTCAGGCTGGGTGACAAGCAGATGTTGTTCCCCAAGTCTTTGGCAGCACATTTGGTAGAGCAGGTAGAACAGGCTGCTGTTCCTGATCCCTAGTGATGCCATGATGATTTTTTGACTTTTCTTTTGTACCCCTTTATATACCTTTTTTTGCTTTTTATATTCTTAGTGTTTTTTAGCCTACATTCTTAGACTTATTTTGTTAAGCCAGACCAAACATCTTAGAAGCCTCGTAGTTAGGTATCAGTGTGCCCCAGACCCCAAGGTCCCCTCCAGAACACATTTTGTAAACTAAGATAGAACCATCCAAAGGAAGGTTCCTTGGGGAGGGGGGCTCACTCGGGGCCTCTCATTGGGGAATTTTTGATAGATATGCTAATTAGTAAGACCTCTAATGTTATACCAGATCTTGGGTGGGTGTGCACCGTGGTCTGCATTTCGGTGCATTCCACCTGGTGCACCTAAGGATCCTTAAAATAAATACAGAGGTAAAATCCCTTTTTCCCTTCTAAATGTGTTTGATTCTTGATTTAAGACCAGGAAAAGGCATCACTAGCCTCCCACACAGTTGGAAAGCTTATATCCTATGGCCAGATACAAATGCATAGGGGTGTGGTGCTCACCACACATTTTCAAACCCTATTGGACTATAATATTTCAAGACTAGATCTCCCTAGTCTTTTCTGAAATGGGCATCAGATCCTCACAGGTAAATGTTTAATACCTTACACTGTCTCATTGATTTTCTAATTAATTCTAATTTTCACTCTGTTAAAGATCCTGAAATTTTTCTTTGGAAACCAGAGAACTATGACCAGATCCTCACCTCTCCTTGGGCCAGTCCAGCAGAGCAAATCAATTGGAAAGGCACATTAATGTCTACTGAGATATACTGCAGTGTCTTGAAGGAGAGGAGTTAGACACTGTCTTTGTGTATTATCCAGCATCTGTCCTCTACAGATACATAAATTGTTAACAAGACAAAAAATATTCATATTATTTGATATAATTTGACTCCTTCCATTCTTTACTTTTCATTGTCTCAGACCCCAGCTCAGAGAGAATTTAAGACAACTGCAGACAATTATTTCTGAGGTCTTACTTTTGCTCTTTCTTCTTTTTTTCTGCCACATACTGTTTGTGGTCAAGTGTTCACACTTCTCTAATATTGTGGTAAGATCCCATCAGAAGCAAACAATACATTTAAAAATGTATATATATGGTGCAGTTCTTCTTGCCAATACATTCAAGTACAAGGGGCCTTTTCAGCCACAGAGTAATTTCCCTGTTATTTTAAGCAATTACTTAATTTTTTTTTCTCCTCAGTAGTGATCAAACTTTGTCTTTAAACAAGACAGGTTTCCCTCTCTTCTCACTCCTCTGAAATGTTTTTACAAAACTCATCACTATCATTATTTGAAACCTTCTTCAAGCTCCCTTTTTACATTTACTGGGACCAGTTAATACATTTAACAATTAACCTCTTTTGAAGTATAACTTCTCTCTATAATAGGTGATACATTATGATTGCTAATTATCTGAGAACTAAAAAATGAGTACATTTTTAATGGAAGTTTATGTAATCATGCATCATGGCTTAATCTTTCATTTAGTTCCTCTTGAGTAATGGAATTAACATAAAATGAGATGAGGAGATAAAACTTAGGAATGAAACAATATTAAAATCTACAGTTCCAGATGCAACCGAACACTTAGGTAAATTCTGACTAGACCTTGGGAATGTGTATTACCTTTTCTGTTTTTTGAGGAGTTCTTTAGAAAGGTCAAAAATATAAAGTTTATAAATATTTTACATAAGGAATAGCACAAATAAAGCTATTGTATACCATGGGACCCTTTTCTGTATGACAGAGGTATGTAAAATTGTTAAGACAGAAAACACAATTTTTTACCTCTGCTTAATATTGAAAAAGGACACTGAAGGCAATATTTTCAAACATTTTTAATAATGATTCATACACTCCTTAAAGATGGTAGAAAGAGGAATGTGTTAGCTTCTTCATTTTGCTAAGGTAATTTCTGTTGTATGAGTAACCTGGATATATGTTGAAATCTATGAAGCTTTCTAAGGTGATTTGCTTATACACACACTGCTCACATGCATAAAACTGCTGGCTGTTTTAAGTCAAGAATTCTTATAGGTGAGGAAAACTCTACTTTTCAAAGAATGATTCAGCCTTCCATGCCTGGTTTCACACTGGGGTTCCTGTGGTATTAGTTTTGACAGCTGATTTCCTCTCTTTACAGGTCTCCTGCATTTTTACAATGAACTTCAAGATAGGTTGTCAGGGGAAGTTAAATTCAAAGGCTTTCAGAATTGGCTTTCTATCTGTCAGCTCTTTGTTGTTTTCTTTTTCTTCTATTATAGTTTGCTTGTTTATTTAGTGTGTGTCGCTTTCTAATCAGAAAAGTAGAAAGAAGAGGAAAAAGGCCATGGTATTTCTATTCAACTATTTTACTAAGCTTAAGCTGGCTAGGTAGAATTATCCTGTTTTACAGGACAGATGAGCAGCACAAGGATTGTGTTCACACAGCTACACCAATTATTGGACAGTATTTTGAAACTGCTACATGAAGAGAATCTTTTTCCTGTAGTGGTATTTTCAAAATTGTTTTTTCATTTAGTCTATTTTTTGTTATATTTGAAAGTTTAGGTGAACTAGTCATTTTCAGTAAACCAGAAGGAAAAATGAGGCTTTCAGCAAGAAAGGGACAGAAAATGCTTCTCATTGTGTCAGAAAAATTATCTGCTTAATTTGTGTGTTAGATCTTCTCTCTTGAACACAGATTTCCATCAAACTGTGCTGTGTAGGTGACATTAAACCACTTGGGGTTGATACTAATTTTCTTGTAACCAAGAGATTTCTGAAACAGGCATGTGATTATTGGTGTATGTAATGAGTACAATCATTATGAGAACTACAAGTTTAGTCAGATAACATTGTCTGTTAAGAGGAAAAGTAAACACATAATATCCTACTGGGAAAATATCATTAAACAATTAAAAAATAATCCTTACTTAGCATGCCAGTCGCAGTAGAGACAATACAGGAGCTCAGGTTTTATGAGCTGTTGAAAGGAAATTCTCCAACTCAGATTTATTTCTAAATCTACTTTACAGTCCGTACTTGTACATCCAACTAATTCTTGGTCAAAGTAAAACTTTTTCTTTATTATATGGAGCATAGAATTGTTGCCCAAAACACAGAGCACACATTAAAATTGACCAAAGCAGAAAAATAAACTAGGGTCGAGTTAACACAAGTTTTATTTCAGTAATGTGTAATCTTTTCCTTTTTATTTTATTATATCTTATTTTATGCTTCTTTTCAAAATAGAAAGTACTTATTTAAATGCAGTTTGACAGAATGACATATAAACAATGTTTATATGGTAAACAATGTTTTCTCACCCACATAGATGGCAAAAACAGCCTGTGTGGACAGTAGCATTAACTACGTCCAATGCATTAGGACTGTTTCACATTAATAGGGGGCACTTCTGGATGGACATGTATAACTTCACTGTTTGCAAATGGGCAAGGAAACTGTGCAGGAAGGGAGATGGCAAGTGTCTTTCAGAAGAGCTTGAATGGTAGTTTGCAATGTTGCAATGCAATACATGTTATGATTCAGCAGCTACTTGGTATTATTCTTTGTACATTTTCCTGTCTTGGACTTTGAATTCACAAAGCTCTTAAATACACAGGACATGTTTGCACATCTACACGACTACATAAGTAACATGTCCCTTCTTTCCCAGAGCGATCAAAGGAAATTGATAAGCAGAGCTCCCTGTAGATCCATCTCATTCTCACAAGCATACCTCTGCATGTACTTAAGGAAATACAGACAGTACAATGACAATAAAATAATTCTGGATACAGCTTGACTGGTACTTTCCAGTAAGCATATAATGATATGATGAAAGTAAATTTATGTCTTTAAAATCCATTGAGAAATACTTCGAACTGTGACAAGGAAATAGTAATTGCAGCAAGCAAAATTAGAAAGAATCATGTCTCATAATCAGATGTATAATTACTACAGGGCATTTTGTGGCAGATTTCATTTTGTGACTTGGATAAAACAAATGGTTCAGTGACTTTTGAACTTATTGGATGCCTGAGGCTATATGGTGATACATATGTTTTATAAAATTTCAGCATGTACAAGTTTTCAAGGACTTTCATCTAATTTAGAACACATCCCATTTGGGGGGAAAAATGAGAGAATATAGGGGCAAGTAAAATAATTTTAAAACTATTCCAGGTTTGGTTTTTTTCCCTAAAGACCAGACTTAACTTATTCAGTTATGTGTATCACAAAATTTTCCCAAAATTTGCCTTAGCATTTTCCAGAGAAGACAAGCAGTTTCTGGTTCAGAAATACCTACTTAACTTTTTTTACTCTCTTATACTTCTTTTATATCTTCTATGTTTTAATTTGGAGAAACCCTAGTAACTACCCAAGCCAGTTAAGTCCTTGAATCGTGTTGGAACTCTGGATTCAGAGAATTTCAGTCTTTCAGTGCTGACAGATGATGATCCTTAAAAATACATTATATTTGACCTGAGACCTTGGGAAAGGCTTCCCTTTTTATGTGATAACACTGAGGTTGTTACTGTGTAATTAACCAACTTCGCAGCAATAGTGTAGAGATTTTAATCAGAAAGCAACAAACCCAGATGTTTTGTGTAGGAAACATACAGCAAGCCCCTTGGTCTCTTTGGAATAACCATTTCTACATTCAACACAAAGCTTATTTCAGTAAGACTTACCTTGTCTGATCCTTTTGCAGGTTACAGTCATAGTGACAGCACACTTTATATGAAAGAGTGTGATAAAATGATGGCAAAAGAAGCAATAGAACAAAACAAGAAAATGTGTTTACACAATAGCTTGTGAAAATGGAGCTGTATTTCTTCTTTTTGCCTTTGAATGGAACATACCCCTAAGTCTATCCCCTCTTAAGCTTACTTAGTTCTAAATAAGGGTAGACTAGAAATTTAAAACCAGATAGCAGATGACTTCCCTTCATTAATCAGATCAGCTCAATACATAGATTAGTACTGTACTTAATTATTATGATACCTGGTCATTAGAATTAGAGATCATGTAAAACAATAAGTCAAGCAATTGATGCAAGATCGGCTCTGATCTGAAATAATACTGCCTTCAGTGGAAGAGAAAATTATTTTTCCAGATTATGAAAAAGAATAATGAGAATTAAACTAAGGCCATTTCTTTTTTTCTGGTAGATAAAAAGAACAAGATTAGATTTTATTTTAAAATTTCCATTATTAATAGTTATTATTTTTACTAATTATAATAGAATTTTTAATTTCTTAACTTCTAATATTATGAAGATATAATTAGAGTGAGATTTGTGCTCTAGACACTTCACCAGCTCCATTGCCCCTCTGTGGACACACTCCAGCATCTCAAGGTAGTTCTTGTAAACTGACCAAAATTGAGCAGAAGATTCTGGGTACTGCCTCACCAGTGCTGAGCACTGGGGGAAAATCATTGCCCTGGCCCTGCTGGCCACACTAGTGCTGATACAGGCCAGGATGTCATTGGCCTTCTTGGCCACCTGGGCACAGCTGGTTCATGTTCAGCCACTGCCAACCAGCACCACCAGCTCCTTTTCTGCTGGGTGTTTTCCAGCCACTCTGTCCCCAGCCTGTAGCGCTATCAGGGATTGTTGTGACCCAGGGGCAGCACCTGGAACTTGGCCTTGTTGAACCTCATACCACTGGCCTTGGTCCATGGATCCTGCTGGTCCAGATCCCTCTGCAGAGCCTTTCTACCTTTCAGCAGATCAACAGTCCCACCCAGCCTGGTGTTGTCTGCAAACTGATAGAGGATGCACTGGATGCCCTCCTCCAGATCACTGATAAAGATATTTAACCGTGCACAGCCAGTTTCTCCAGCAGAGTGTTGTGGGAAATGGTATTAAAGGTTTTACCAATGTCTAGATAACCAATATTCACAGGCTTTCCCTCATCCACTAAATAGGTCGCCTGCCATAGGAGTAGATCAGGTTGGTCAACCAGGGCCTGCCTTTCATAAACCCTTGATGTTTGGGCCTGATCCCTGGTTGTTCTGCACATGCCACATCATGGCACTCAAGATTATGTGCTCCATGACCTGGAGCACCTCCCTGGCACCGAGGTCAGACTGATAAGCCTCCCAATTGTCCTTCTGGCTCTTTGTGTAGATGGGTGTCACACTCGCTAACTTTCAGTCAACTGCGAGATCTCTGGTTGGCTACGACTGCTGGTAAATGATTAAAATTTACTTGGCAAGCCCCTCCAGCAGCTCCTTCAGTACTCTTGGGGGTGCTGGTGGAATTGCTCAGCAATCCACCTTTTTTCCTCTGTTATTAAGAATCTAGCCAGTGTGGTTTACTAGTTGGGTGCTAATACATACAGTGATTTGGTATTTTAGAAAAAGAAAACACTGTCACCCACTTCTCATTTTCTCTATCAATAACCAAAATGCAATTATTTTCGTGACCCGGGGTATCATAGTCTGAAAAAGAATTTATGACTGCTTCTCAACACTTGTAAAAATGCTCCTCATTACAATGAATCACTCACAAGTCTTTCATTAGAAAATCCCACATGGCCATTAAACAGAACTAATGTTTTCCTATTGTGCTTAAAAATGAATAATTCATATCCTCCATGAGAATAAACTAAGATGATGAATAACAGAGCAGAGCAAATACAGTTATGTCCTATTTTATCTATCTTACCATATACTGACTACGTGTGATTTTCTGCCTTCTTTTTTGTTGGCTAGGGTGAATTTTGTTAGTGTGTGTGTGTGTGTGTGTGTGTGTGTGTATAATTATGTTATATATATGAGATGTATGGATCAAAATTAATGAGCTTCAGTGTGTGTTTGAACATTTTACACACAGACACGTACACATGCTCAAGGAACTTTAAAAACTTTAAGGAAATAATAAGAAACTTGACAATACTTTTGATCATGGAATAACTTCTTGGAAAATCTCAGCTCTTTTATGCACTGTCATTTCCCTGAACTGTGTCATGGCTGTCAGTACAGACTTTTCTTCTCCTTTATTTTCCCCTGGATAAATGGTTTTCAATTAGAGTTTCAAAACATTCCCCAACACATCTCACACAAGGAGGTGAAACATGGTGAATATATCCTCAAATTTCCTGATGAACCATAACTATAATACTTCCTTCATGCTTCTTGTCAACTTATTTATTAAAAAAATCCCAGCAAATACAAACCAGTAAATAATCCCTTTAGGGGCAGAGAGGACCTGTCCTGCCATTACCCTTACAAAAATTTAAAAAAATAAAAAAAAAAAAGAGATTAAAAATTTGTTTAGTTTTGACCAACAAAACATTACTGTTGGACCACATTATTTGTTACGATTCTCCACATCTTAGAGTTGATTAATCCAATTATAGTGGTTTAAGAAAATATTCTTACAGCAGAAAAAGAATGAGTGTGTTTCTTCATGTCTGACACTTCATGCATTTCCATGAGGAAACAAGAGCCTGGTCCCTTATTCCTTCTACAGAAACTTAGTAGTTCAACCTTTGCAATCAATTTCTGTTATAACGGATCACACACAATGTTATCGAAAAAAGAGAAAAATTCATTTGAGAAAAAAAGCAAAACCTTCATTTAATTCCTAATTTACTTTGTGTCATACTACTTCTTGTAAACAAGAGAATTGTTGGTTTAATTAACATAATTTCTGGCCCACAGCATTGGGAAAAAAGAATTAATCCTGGAGGATGTAATGGGGTATTAGAGTTTGATAAAACTTCTGCTGCGAGACCAGTCTCCTTGTAACACATCCTTAATTAACATAAATGTTGCCAAACTCGAGAAAAAAAGCCAATTCAAGTTGTTTAAGTTAATTAAACAGTGCTGCTGCTCCCGATGTTCTCTTTGCAGAGCATCTGGCACCCATGTTCCTTGTGCTTCTCCAACTGGGACTGTACAGGCAGCGACACACACACTGGGGATTTGGCCATGGGAAGGACAGGCAGGACGGGCTCCTGCTGAGCAGAGGCCCAGAGGCCCAGCATCCCTGGATACTGCCAGACCTCCGTCAGTAAACGTGGCTGGGCTCTCCGAGCCTCAAGGAGATGCCCAGCCATGCCTGGCCACTGTCTTGGAGGCCCTGACCTCCAAGATGGCACAGGAGACACAGGCTCTGCAGTCAGACAACTGCGCTGCACCCTCCACATTGCAATGAGTTTAATCCTGTCAGAGGAAATAAAGGATCTGAAGGTGAAGGAAAGAAAGAGCACATTTTTCTCATCATACCACCCCTGTTAATTCAGGCATGGTTGGAAACTGTGTACTGTTTGGCTAACACAGTCTTCCTCTCCTTCACCACACCATTTGTTTTTTATTATTTTTGTCTGGAAAATTAAATTTTGAAATTGAAAGCAGTTCTGAAGAAGTCTGAGGCTGGACAAAATACATGAGGAAAAATTTTAAAAAGTTTATCAGATGATGGAGAGATCAGATCAACTTGATTCAGACCAAAATGTACAGGACAGGGTGGGAGCACCCAAAGGACTACACTTTGGTGTGGTTAAAACAATGTAAAACAATGCCCCCCAAGTCAAGGTGTAAGGACTATTAGCTTCTGCCTTCTGAAATTATAGAGCATATTCATAGAAACACATACACACGTATGCCTGGATGCATGTGTATGTACGTATAGGCAGAGAAAGCTAAGTTTTCTGTCTTCTTTTTGTCTTCCTGTGCCTATCTTCTTCATTCGGTTAAATAATGCTTCAGTGAACAGCACATTAATCTTAATCTATAACAAATAAGAATCATCTAGAAAGAATCATCCATCCTCCTAAATGAACATTTATTTCTTACTGATATGGAGGCCATCCCTCTCCAGTACTTTTGCTGAATGCAATATTTTACCACAGTAATAAACAAATTAGAAATGTTGAATGTCATTCTTTGTCATCTTTGTGTCTTTTTCGCCAATTCCCATTTGACAACCCAATGATTTATAATATTTAGATTCACGTTTATGGAAGATCATTTTTTAATAGCAATGTTTGATAGCCTGTTCTCTTTTTCATGGTTACATTTTTACTGGCTGATGCTTATTTCATATGAATCTTGTCATCCACCCACAAAGAAAACAGAATAGACATTGCACCCAGAACATATTTCTTTATCTCACTGTAATAATTTAACATAGAGGATACCTAGCTGTCTCTAGATTCAACAGATAAATTAACCTATCATTGGTGAAAGTGAATAAATTCTATGCCTTCCCAGTAGATAATTGATCTTTGTTTTCTCATAGTCTTGTTTGAAATCAAAACAGATTTTTTTCCAGGCTACCTTTTAATAAAGCTAATAGAGCTAAAATAAAGTGAGAGACTTCTAGATTTTAGTCTTAATTGTGCAGTCAGAAGGTCTTTAAGGTAAAAGATTGGTGTGTAGAACAAAAGCTAATATCAACCCAGAGGACTCACACTAGGATATGTCTGTCTGCAGAGGGTTCTGCAAAGCACAAATACAAGAAAAAACACTTCCTTCTCTGCTAAGAAAAGATATACTTTATGATTTATGCCTTAATTCACTGAAGATTTTGTTTCGCAGAGGTCTTTCTCTTATCCAAGCATAGGAGGGTAGACAGCAAGGGAAAGTCACGGCTGTAGCTGTTTTCTACCCACGCTGTGCAAGTGCAGCAACATCTCCAGCTTACATCAGTACACAAAGGGTCACTTCAGTAGTCTGTATTCTCACAGGAAGCCAAGCTTCTGGGCACAACACCAACACCTAGCTGAGAAAGCCTGAAAAACTGTCTTTAATTTGTATGAGTTTTAGAAAATTTTCTCCCTTTCTTCACCTTCTTGGTTTCTACCTCCTGCCTGAAGGCTTTAGGAGGGGTCAAGGAGCTGAGATAGTAGTGTAGTACAGGAAATAGATTGATGATAGCTAAATGGGTGACTAGAGGGAACTAAAATCACAGGTGGATATTTGAGACCCTATTACCAGGAAAGTAACAGATAGTGCTAATTTCATCAGACCTGTAAGTGCTGACAAAGGGCTTAAAGGATTAACAGCTCCAAGTAGTACAGCAGTAAATTGAAGAATAACTGGCATGAGCCCAAAAGTAATAATGTGTAGTTCTGTGTGAAAATAATAGCTTTAAGAATAACACAAAAATATGGTTTTTAAAATTAAGGTGAATTTGTTTTAAGGAGACACAGAAGAGATAGAAGAAAAATTTAAATTCTTGTAAAAAGGAAGAGGTAAAAATTAAACAGAATACAGCATTAATATGGATATACTACAGGTTTTAAGTGTAGCACAGACAAAATTTGTGGTAACAAGTCTCCGAGAAAGGTTCACAAAATCTGTTCTTAACTAGTTGGATTTCTGTAGACTTATGAACAGTTGAGTTTTCCAGATATGGGTTAGGTGCCTATGTTGTTGCTTTTGTGAATGACCAGAGATACTGCTGGTCTTATTGCACTATTAGGCATTGGTTGGATATTCACCTTACACTGAAGTCCACTTGGGTTTGAAAATTTAGGTGCCCATATCTTAAAATCCTAGAAAAGCTCATTCTACTAACATTGTGGAGCTGACACTGACAGGACTGAGATCACAGAAGAGCATAGTTTGGTCCGATCAATGTTCTTTAAAAGAAAAACTGGTGGAAGGAGTGGCGTATCTGGTTTGTGTCATAGCCCAGAAAGCAGAACAGCCTTGCAGTGCTCCTCCCCTTTACACTGCAAGAGAAAGGCTCAGTTGCTTTGAGGCTTTTCTGCCTGTCCACCCTTCACAGGGTGTCACTCAGGAAAGAACTCACAGACTAATAAAATCTTCTAGCACCGTAAGACTGAATCTCAATACAGACGTGACAAATTACTAGTTCACTGTCTAGAAAATGCATAACTGCAAGTGACTACGCACCTTGACTGAACCTGAGGTGTCTGAAACGCCTGGACAGCGCAGGGCCAGCTCAACTTACCAGCTGCATGTTCATACCGACAATGAAGCAGAGTGAGGTGTTTAGCTGAAGCTGTCCTTGCTGCCTTCTGGTTACCCTTCCTCTCAGCTGCTTCTGGGCAGCTGTGCTTCTGCAACAACTCTCTGACTGCGGGTCTCAGCACAGTGCTCCTGCTTCTGCTCAGCTCTGGGTTCTCTTGGGCTTCTGGAGACTCCTGCCTTTAAGATCTTTCTTCCTTTCACTTGTCTCTAAACTTCACCCAGTTTCCTTGAGCCATGAAACTGAATTACATGACACAAAGCACCAAGATAATTTCTATGCTTGGGGAACACAAGATGTTCGTTCTGTAAATGCAAATCCACATAAAAGATCAAGCCTGGTCATAAAAAGTTTTTTTATGAAAAAGCTTTCCAGAGAGAATGATTAGTAGAATGCATTTTCTTATTGATTGTCAAGTTCAAACTTGTGAATATTTATACTGTACATTCAAAGCTTTTAAAAAAGATTAACATTTTTATTGGTTATGCCAATTATAATTTCAAGAAGGCCTATTATTTCAAGTTCAGATGTAAGGCTAAATTTTAATAGGTGATACATAAACTAGAAGAACTCATCAAACCAAGCAGGACAATTAAATATATGAAAGTGGTTCTTAAAAGTGATTATTTTCCCTCATATTAGCATAACACATAAGAATAATATCCAAAGCAATCAAGAAGGACAGCAGATATCTTGATGGCACAAGATACAGGCATCACTTTCCAGAATTTTAAGTAATAAGAATTTCAATACCAGCAAAAAAAGAGTACATGGCATTACAGTAGGAAATGATAGTGTTATAATTGAGAAAAAGAATCTTTCCTATTTCTACTTCTAAAATTGCTCATTGATTTCAAAAAGTAATTCTTTTTTGGATGAAATTTTTCCATCCCATATTTCAGGTTTTAAAAAAAATTCTACCTGAAAAGAGTAACACTTTTTCTTTTCCTACATACAAGAAAATCAGAAACTGATTCAAAATCAGGTTATTCCAAGTATTATAGTTTTGTCCTTACTGAGGTCAAAAATGAAATTATTCAGAAAACTAGTATTTATTTCATGGTTCGTACAACCATCTGTTAAATGGCAATGTAGCATTTGGATTGTACAGTCTTGATTTGATCAGTAAAATGATTATGAGCTTCATCAAGTTTGAAAGAAAAATTTTGCTCGGATAAGTTTAAAGCAAGGGATAGTTAAGCATGGTGATTTTATTACATTGATGAAAATTTCCTTTGCATTCTCTTTTTGTTTCTTTCCAAGGAAGAAGTTTGGAATACAATGAGTTGCAGAGGTTTGAATTTTGCTCAGGCTCTGTGGATTTAAAGCGAGCTTTAGCTAATGAAGTCATGCCTGGGTGAGAACGGCATTGCACATGAACTCAGACTGTCCCTGCTTAGACACTCTCATTTCAGGACATAGCAATTGAACAGGCAAAAGCACAGTTTGACTTTCAGATCCTGAGTTAAGACAGTAATAAATGGAGTCTTCTTTTTTTGTTGTTGTTTTTTAATTTCTTATTCTAAAGCTGAAAGATTTTTTTTCTTGAAAGTATATCTTTGGGCTGTATTTACCTTTGCAGAACAACATCTCAGCCCAGGAATAACCCAGAAATCTAACTTCAGCAGTGAGACCTTAGGCATTTTTGCATAATTTGAATGCCTATATTTGTTTATTTTAAATAAAATATCTTTATCAGTGTCAGCATTGAAATGTTGACAATTGAATCATTTTTGGCTACTTTATCTCCAGATAAAAAAGGATTAATTCTCAGGCTTTTTGTTGAGACTACCAGCTGCACTAGGCTACCGTAAAACTAGGGGGAACTCTTTTCTTCTTAGGATACCACTCTTTAATACATTCTCCATTAGATTGCAATGATCACAACTCCTCTATGAGGTCAACCTTTGTCATTTCTGAAGCAGTTTTAGAGGCCACAGCAACCAAAACCTATGGAGTTAACTTTTAAATATGCACAATGCAGTACAGCAAAGCAGATCAAATCTTCTAGAGTGAAATTCAGAATAAGTGCACAAAGGTTAATAGCTACATACTTGTTTCAGCAAACCAGCTGAAGATGCAAGCATTAAGTTCTTCAATAACTCTGCAATACAGCCTACAAAGTGCCATTTTGTGCCAAGGTAACTATTCATTTTTACCTGACTTTTGTGATAAAGGGTTTATTACACTTAGTCATGGAGTAACATGGGACTGATAGTTTGTAAGAGCCAAGAGAATTTCTTAGAGATTTCATATTCCTTGGTATAAAACTTCCAGAATAAAAAATGGACCTGGGTTCAATGAGGAAATACTTTAATTTTGTTTGTAATATTTAAATATTGGTTAGATTTTACTATTTTTGTCCTTTCTTTTCAGGTATGTTAGATAGCATTACATCCACTGGCTTAAAAGTACACAGTTATTTGTAAAGAGTTGAGATCACTTCTAAGAGGCCCCTTCATTCTTCATTTACCATGCTATTTATATTTCAAAAAAATCTAGATTCCCCCGGCTATGCCAAATAATTATTTCATACTTTAATTAGAGAGGGTGTATGCAAATATTTTATTAGTGCTGCAAACTATTATTTTCAGGGATTGATGTACTCATTTCCTATCTGGTTTCCAGGGATTAGAACAGTTTAGATAAAAAGAAAAAAATTATCATAGGTGTTAAAGAAATTAATTTATTACTACACTATTTTCATAGCTGAATTACACTACTGTAAGACATTGTACATATTTAACAACATAATGCTTGTGTAGCAATTATTTTGCTTCTTCTCTACTTGCACATCCAGAGGTAGGTGCTAACTGCTGTCCTTTTGATTCCTTGAGGAACGGTGGCAACAGAAGTCCATTAGTCAAGACATAGGGGAAAATAAAAAGGAAGCTCTGAGTTACTCATTACATTCCTAATCTGGAAAAGACAGTATGTTAAATTCTGTTTTTATTTACACTGGTTCAATTTCAAAGGTTTTATCTACCCACAAAATGAAAAGTATTTTATTCCTGACAGACACTGGGCAAAATATACTATAGCGTGGATACAGTCAGCTAAGAGCTTTCTTGTAAATATGCTCTTCTTCTCTATGAAGAACACACTCTTACTTGCAAATCAATAGTCAAGCTTATGCAACACAGTAAAGTGAGACATTCATGCAAAGCAGAAACCCAAATTAATGTCAAGATGGTAAAGATTAATGTTATACTGCATCAAAACAACTTGACTGAGTCAGGGTTACAAGGGAAAAGAAAGTACTGAAAAATTCCTTTGTTAACATTTGAGAAAAGATTTATGAACAATGAACACTACATAGTATTTTGATAAACAAATAGAATAGCTAATAGTACAGGAAAACATTGACACTTTAAACGGGTGATGGCTTTCAAAAAACAAACACATCAATTTCTAATAAAGAAGCACTCCTCTAAGTAATGTTTTCCCAAATGCGTGCAAGCATATGTAAAATGTTTTTACAAAGTCTAATATAATGGGTGCACACATGTATGTTTAACAGGGTAAAAATGCAGAGTAGTAGCCTTCCTTAAATCTAACTTCATGGATTTTCTTTTATGCAGTTATTTTCATGATTAAACAGGTAAGTATAGACGTGTCACTGGTTTCTTAACTAAAATTTTACATTAGCATTTCTGTCTTGTAGCTTGCTTTCACTTTCCTGAATTGCATTTCCCTGGGGAGAAAATCAATACACAGAAAAACAACTAATAGACACACACACAAACACACCCCACACGTCCCAATTAAAATAAGAAACAACAAAACCCAAACATCAACCCGACAAAAAACAAACCCTCAGGTTAGGTTATTCTTTGCAAAGATATTGTGCTTTTAAGATAGTTTTGAAGAATTACAGTTTGTAAAATGCATTAACGTCTATCATAAGGTGTCATCTATGATAATTTTGAAAGGAATCATTCACATTAATTTACTTTTCCATGGCAGAGTTAATATTTGTACTTGTCTTAAAATTTATAGATACTACTCATGGAAGTTTTAGATAAGTTGGTTTTTTGCATGCAAAAATTATGATCAGTTTAAAAAAGTTCTAAACAAAAGACATTATTCTGGAAAGAGGGAATGTATAAAAACATGAGTGGAAAAGATAGAAAATTTTATCAGACTTCAATATTATTCCTTAGATATTAGTAAAATATTTTAAATTGCTTTTACAAATGTAGATTTTTTTTTTTTTTTCTGAAGAGGTAGAGTCTTGAAGTGGATGAGTTGAAAAAACAATACCTAAGGGTACACTGGGAATGACAATAAATTCTCTGATTGGTGAACATGGGGTGTAATGACAGCGTGGTACTTGCTGTCAGAACAACAAAAGCATGAATGTGATTGTGCTGCTCAACTTGGAATAAGAGAACTGTTTCCTGGAACTTTTTGCAGAGCTAGCTGTGGTTCAAGAATGTTGCATGCCAAGCACACACCAAAAATCTCTCAGGAAAAAAAAACAAAAATTCTCGTACATAAAAGGACTTTTTCATAATTTATATAAGTAGATCCTCTTAGTCAATTCCCCCTTCTGAAATATGCAATCTATTAATGTAAAAATTAAAGAACAAAAGATTACAGGCGAAAGCATTAGTTAAGTAGCAATTCACAGTGCAATAAATTTGTTCGCATTTGTTATTTTAATCTCACCAGAGCAGAATATTTTTATTTTAGTAAATTCTAAGTAGTTAGGGAAGCTTATGATTTATACATTTCCATAACATATGCACACTAAAGTTGTCACGATGGCACACATAATTGATTCAACTGTACTAATGGCTATTTAATTTTTACATTCACAATACCACTGCCACTAATCTTCTTGCCTTATAGCTGAGACCTGAAGCACTTAGTTATTAATTTTGAATGTTGGAAAAACCTTACTGTGTACACAAGTATAAAATAATTTACCTATTTGAATACTAATTGCACTTAAGATTCTTGGTTCTCTAAAGACAGAAAATGAGCCTTGGCCATGAATTGGTAATAAACTGGATGTGGCTATGAGTATAAACAAAGATGACCAGTGAAGAAACAAAAGCCATTAAAAGATGACAGGATATTGGAGACCAGGGAATAAAATAGATAATATCAGATTTGCTTTGTGGTCCAAAATAGGTAATAGTAGATAATACTGTTATTGTATAATACTGTTAGTGTATATTAAAAACAAATAATTACTAATGTACAGGTATCTTGGTCTTCTGGTGTCTCCAGAGGTCAGAAGTCATTGATAGAAAAATGTAAGAACATGATAGATGGGCGCCTTACTGTGTCTGGAATTAAAAGACAATTTTTTTCTCTAATTTCTCATCTGTAAGCTGCTAGAACTGCAATTTGGCCTTCTTCTATCCATCTTATATTTAAGCTTAAGAAAGGGCTCCATTTATTCAGCTGTCAGAATGCTGGAGGTTTTCTGGTTGACAGGAGATACCTTTTATGCTGATGAGCCTCAATATATTCTCTGGCATTTCCACTGTTTGCAAAGAACACAGTTATTGTAGCATAGGGTCTCTCAGCAATCAGAAAACGCTGTCCAAGTCCATGGAGGACTTGAAAAAAAAGACAAAAAACACCTGAAACTGGACTCTCATGTCTGTGGTCCAAACTATGGCAGCGGGAGAGAATGTTGGTGCAGGATAAGTATTGAGAGCTCTGCAGCCACATGAGTGAATTCCCGATTTCTTTTCTCTAGATTTCATGGAATAAATTTTCTATTCATAGATGGATAAGGGAAAACACTTTCCAGTAATGTATCCAACAGTACTAAAAATTCAGAGACTCTTAGTTCAAAAGAACATGGAAAGTAGACGCCATTAACAAAACATTATGAAATATGGGAAAACCTTTGAAATACAAAGAGTAAGGGACAATACTATAATAAAATGAGTTGTTTGGGCTGCTTTAAAGCTTCGTTGAAAAAAGGTATCAGCAAAAGCAGGTTTTACATACATTTACAAAAACATGACAAAATTTGGTTGCAAGGGTTGCTCTACTGATTACTACATGGATGTAATGTATGCAAGAGGATGGAATTAGGATCTATTTAGAATGATTTATGTGTAGACTGGGGTTAAAAAAGGGGCAAAGTTTTAAGAGGGAGACCCTCCATTGAGTCACAAGGTTCAGAGATTTCTAATGCTTTCTAATTCTTCACAGAGCCAAGGTGTGACTGAGTCCAATTCTTGTTCCAGATTTGTGCAATGGTTTATGTCTAAGAAATTATTAGGGAAAAACAAGGGGTAGGGGAGACCTTCTTTTGGGTCGTGAGGCTCAGAAAGCCTTGCCTCCTGAACTCCTTGTCAGAGAGAATTCTAGTTGTGTCTGGTTCTAATCTTATTCCCAGACTTGTTAAGCAGTTTGTGTCCAAAGGATTGTGGCAGCAGTTTATTACCAACTGATTTATAAAGTGTTTCTCAGGTCAGTAACTACAGAGTTTGCAACAGAATCGTTTCTAATACCATGGAAAATTATTTTTCAAAACTCCAGCAATGACAATACTGCTCTTCTCAGGCTACAGCTCAGGTAGAGAAAATTACAATTTTGTCATGGGATTACTGATTATCCGTGCTCTTGTTCTTCACTCTAGGAGTTCCTCATGTGGCCAGTGCCATTCCACCTTAGCTGTGTAAGAGTTCATGATGCAGTCAAAGGACATTTCACCACTCAACTCATTACACAAAGGCCAGTGAGTAGCCTGAGAAATACAGCTTCAGGGAGGCAGTGAGCACTTCCTTTGTTAGTGTTTCCTCAAAAGATCATTAAGAATTATTGAAATCTCTGAGAATGTGTTTTATCAGTGGATTGAGCAGTCACAATTTTTTATTTATGAATGATGAGCAAATTCAAGGAAAACAGGTACAAGAAAAGCTGTGCTCGAGACTTGAATCTGCAGAAAATTATTTGTGTGTCAAACATGAACAGACTAGGATTAATTTTTTCACTTATCCTGTGGGAGGGATAAATGATAGGAAGACAAATACCACTGGAACCTAAAACAGTTTTAAATGGAAGTATTTTCAGTCAGTAAAAAGCAGTAAAGACAAATCTCTGGTACAGCCAATTATCTCAAACAAACACCAGAGTACTGCAGCTCATGTCATGTCACTGTCTAGTCTATCAGCTTCTTGGAACATGTCCTCTTTCAGCTTCTCTTTGTGGACTAATTATCTTCTGTAGTACTAGCCTAAATATATTTTGACACAGGCACTTGAAATTAATTCTACTAACTCCCTGATCACAAAGCATAATATGCAGTCTCTTCTTTTTCTATCTGTAGTGCTCACGTCATTATAAACCTTCAATCCAAATGGCAGTAGAAGAGCATCTCCTAAGTCTTCCATTAGTTTTCTTCTGGAATACTAAACAATTTTAAAATCCAAATATTTTTAGAATAGAGGAATTTCCATCCCAGATACATGGAGCGTTGGTAAATTATACTAGAAAGCAAATTGCCACAGAGAGGGACAGGTGGCAGGCAGAAGAGAATGCAAGATTGTCCATGTCACTGATGCGGGCTATGAAACTTCATGAATTTAAACCTCTGCACTTTGTCAGAGGCAACCCAAGCCTTAGACTCATTACATATTTTCTCTGTTACGTTTGTTACTAAGAACCTGAGCAAACTATTCTCATTATCAGGATGAACTGGCTATACTGTGTATAATGCTGGAAGACAGAAAAAGTAACCCACTTGGTTAAAATGTTCTTTTGAGAGAATGACATTTCTGACAACTTTCCTTTCAACTACAGTTCCATTTAATTAGCTGGAGGCAGCTTGTCCAGAGACAGCCAAATAAAACAAGATTTGTGCAGTAAAACTACATGCTGTCCCAGATGAACCATACACTTTTGCTCATGGCAGTTTTCCCTGATGCTCTGGAAGTCAGAAGAATACCAAAATATAAATTATGTGGTCCTTAGAATAAGTGATTCAGAATATTAATTACTTAACTTAAGAGCTGAACCTGAATATGACTAAAGCCTGTGGGAGTTCCCCAAATGAGACTAATAAGATTTGAATTAGATTCTAATTTATTTGCTTTGAATAAATAGTGAGTTTTTTTCCTTACTGTTTTTTCCTATTCCTTCATGACTCTTCTTTTTCTTGTCCCCACAAAAGACAACAATAAGACAGTGCAGTTTGAACTTACTATTCACCAGGAAAGAAAAAAACGTTAGGGCTTCATTTGAAGTTCGGTTTTCATTGTAAAATATGAGAGCTGGCTACTTATTTATATCCTCTAAAAAGTTAATATATATCAAAATATAATTTAATATTAGAAAGATCATCAGGAATTTATAATTTGTGGCAATACTTCTAAAAAGTGTCTCAACAGATAGCAACTTTATGGTGATAATGAGCTTTGTTCATTAAAGAAATTGATTACCACCAAATTTCCTTAAGATAATTTGCAAAAAACCCCAAATATAGTTCTCATAATAGAGTCACAATAGTTATTATAAAATGTCTGGAAATGTTGCTGTGGTACCCAAGTTGAGTATCACACTAGTGCCTCTAATACTAGTCCAAAATATTACCTGCTTGCTGCAAGTGTAACAGCCTACCTCTAACCAGCCCTGAATTTTGGGTGGGTTGGACACGTGGGGATGTTACCTTTCCCTGGAGGGTAATGGAAGAGCAGCTGAGAACAGTCTCTCAACAGCCTGATCCACATCATGCTGCACCCTTGCAAGGTTCTGTAAGCAGAGGACTATGGAGATCTTTAGTCCCTCTCCTGTTTTGGGGAAAGCACCCAGCACTGTGAGGGATGAAGATGAGCACACATTGCTTATATTTTCTGCTGATTTGTGTATTCTACATTTATGAGAACTTTTGGGTGATTCAGGTTAGAATTTTTGTTTTTATATTTTAGCCCACATGCCACTTAAATGGATTAATGACACTACATAACTCCTGAGGGACTTCGTGCTTCAGCTGCTGCATATTGGTCCTCAAAGATAAAAGAGGTTTCGCAAATTCCATTGTGATCTCATCTCATCTATTCTCTTTAATATTACCTCCTCTGCATATTAGTATGATACTCCTGTGGTGATCCTAATTACACATGTTTAAAAGGTGACTGATAAAAAGAGCCTGTCAGCATCTTTCATATTAATTCCAGTGTTTAAGCCCTCGTATGGGTTAGACCTTTTAATTTCATTTGGCTTCCCGGAAGACTAGGAGCTGTCTCTTGTTGCGCCTTTCCTCAAAACACATGAGTACATCTGAACACTAATTAGGATGCATGGGCTGAAAGGTGGGCCTGTCTGAAACCCTCCCTTCAAAAGGCATCTTCAGGAAGGTGCTGAGCACAAACGGTACCTAAGGAATCAAGACTCCCCCTGTGGCAAGGGTGGGATTTGAAAGTTCTCAGACTGCAATATATTTATATTTGTTTCAACGTTAAGTGTCTTCTAAACCAGGAACAAGTGTGGTGATGAATTTTTGATTATTTTGGTTTTGACCAGTGTGCAAAAAATCAGTTAACTCTTCTTCCTTAAAGATTGCTAGGATTGCCTAATTAATCTAATGGCTGCATGCAGAGGTTTTCCCTGGATTGCCATTATAACTCTTTCCTGAAACAAACTACAGACAGTTTTAATTAGAGAGCTGGAGACAAGAAAGTAAAGCAGAAAAGACAACAGAAACTAGAGTAATAAAATCAGGGTGCATAGGGATGTAGATTTATGCTAGAATATAAATCTTTTCAAAAGTACATAAAGTTATATGTTAAAGTGAATTATGTCATTAAAAAGCCAGAGATAAGTATAGTAAAATCCAGGGTCTAGGAAGAAAAACCCTCTATATTACCAGAAATTCATATTACTGGGAACAGATGCTTCCTCCACAGATACATTAAAATGGAGAAAACATTATTATTAAAATCAAATAGAAAGAGAGATAAATATACAAATAAAGATTATTTGAAATAAACAAAGAAGCCATTAGAAGAGTAACTCCACTTTAATAAGACTTAGAGGCAAAAAAAGAAGACCTAAAGAGTAACACTCAATAAATTTCAGCTACTATTATTTCAGTCAAAGCTTAGCAAAGAAAAAGAGAATAATTAGGTCTTTAAATGACACTGAATTCTAATGAAAGAAAAAAGTTCAGACTTCATATATCGTGTTATGAAGCAGAGAAAAAGGGTACCCAAGATGGAGTCAACAAAGAGAACATCAAATCTCAAAGACTCAGGAGAAAGTAAAATTCAATGTTTACCTTATAGTGAAACATCTATACCATCATATGGTATTCAAAACTGGGGCGCTGAATTGATGTGGAAATATTTTAAAATGTTATGTAGAAGCAAAAATGAATCAATACTCAAACCTTGTCACATTTTTGGTTTTTTAGGCATATTTTACTCTCTCTGCCATGCCATATGTGTATAAAATTGAACTAGAGATCACCACCCTCCTAGGCCATGCATTCAAAATAGTTTTTGCTGTTAAATGGTACCAAGAGATTCCTGTCCAACAAAACCCAGAACAACCAGGATAGAACAACCAGCCATCAAAGAGCAAGGAAACAGGTGTCTGTACTTTGTGTCCCTTAATGAGACAGGGTGCTGGATTGAGAACTAGCAATCAACATTCTGTTGTTAGTTTTATTGTTAAAAAAGCCTTTGCCTTATTTTATGAATATTTATGCTTTACTTTATAAGCACACTTTTATGCTGCTTCCACTGCTTACAGGTCCCTTTCCTGCATGCTCTTTGGTAATGAAGTAGGTGGCATTTCCCTGAAATGTCCCTATTGGTCCTTTACTACATGTGCTGTAACACTTCATTTAAAGTTCAGACAGCAAAACAGAGGACTATATTCCACTATCTACTAAGGTCGTCCCAAATAACAATAATTTCCCTGCAATTAGGGAGTTGTATAAAAAGTGGCTTGTGTTAAAACTGATATGCAATCACAAAGTGTTCAATCCTTGAAATTTGTCTGAGACGTCCATCAAATCTGAGACAATTCATCAATTCAGAGACAAATAAAACCATTTTCTTCCTCCACCAAAAGTTACATGAGCACCTGACTACACAGAAAAACTTGAGATTAAAATCCTGAGTCAAACAAGCTCATGATAAGTATGTTATCTCGCAGCCCAAGTAATCCCTGTAGCTCACAGAATTTCAACAGACTAAACAATTTATTTTCACCTGAGATTAATGAAAATATAAATTTTTTTCTCATGCTTGATACTTTCATTAATGCAATACTATATATCTGTATTTGAAAAGAAGCCTGAAAACCTGACCGGTTTAAAGATGGGGATCTTTGGATTATTAAAGCATTTTCAGCAGATATGCTAACAAACACGATTGTGTATGTGGAAATAAAAAAGCTAATTAAATCATTAAATTAAATAAATAACCCCACCTAGCATCAGTATATACTATTACTAAAAATGATAATTGCATTTCCTTGTCCATACAAAGGCATATGGAAAGAACATGAGATCCAATTTCCTAAGTGTTATATATTAAATGAGTTTTTTCATTAGCTTTAATGTAACCAATGGTGGATGTGATTAACACTTGAGAAATAGGTTTTCTTCAAAATATATTATTTATATTTTTGGCAAGGATGGACTACTTTTAATTCTACTTCAGAGCCTAATAAACATTGAAATTCTGTGGTTGGAATCATAGGAAAATTTAGTATTTTTTTTTCTAGAAGATACCTGTTTAATGAAGTCCACCAGAATTTATTATGCAGATAATATGTACATTTGAAAATATTTTCCTCCTAGCTGGTAGAGAATAAAATTTTAATACAATATTTGATTTTATATCACTCTTATTTGTTTCAGCACTGAAAGCAGAAAACCACCTACTTTCATCCTTCACATTACTTACATTTAGACTTTGATGTGGGATTTTCCTTCTGAAAACCTCACAGAGCACTAATAATGCCTTTTACTGGCCTAATAAAATTTGTAGTAAAGCTGAAAATTGAAACATAACTTTGGACATGGTAGATCCTATCTGTTTATGAGAAATGAGCGTTTATGAGCAAGTGATCTAATTCGCTGTGATTTTACTCAGCTGAGATCAAACCAAGTATCTCAAGATCTTGGTTCTTTTAACTCAGTCTGAAAAGATTTAAATCTTTACCTTTCACTTTTGTAGAAAAATTTAGAAACTGGGCTGGGAAGGAAATGGAGGGAATAAAGGGAGACACTCTCTCACTCATTTCTAAAAAGAGGTAACAGAACAAGGCAGGAGGACCAACATCAGGTCCCAGCTCCAAGGATTGCCATCAGGCACCCATCTCCCAAAATAACTGTCCTTCAACAAGTGCTGAACTAGCCTGGTCACATGACTTAGGGTATAGCTGAGAAACAAAGGAGAAGCTCAAGAGGCCCTTGAACCTCTTTTTTTCTCTGGTTTTATATGGGGTAGTAGTTAATTAATTAACGAGAATGGCAATTTCTACAGTGATAAGCACACCTACAGGTTTGACCCCTATATGCTGGGAAATGGTGGAAAGATAGAGATCTTTGTTTTTTCTCACTCCAGGATGGTGGCTTCTCAACAAAGGTTTGATTCATAAAATCTCCAGCATTTAGAGTCAGGCATGACCATAAGAATCACCCTTGATCTTTGGTAGATATATGCCAAGTGCATCTAAATCATCTGGGTCTAACCATTTCCATACTGAAATAGCTTGCTGATATTTAACTTTCTTGCAAGTTGTTTTACTAACACTGAATTCAGCTGCAAGTGGTACTGAAACAGCCATTAGTTCCTAGAATTTTTTTCAGTGACATATTCCCCTTGCTTAATAGATCTTGGTAAACAATGCTTATTTTGGGTTTTGTTGTTTGGATCAATGTTTTATCCTTCAGGTGTGAGAATTCCCCAGGTTTTCTCTTCCCTTTCCTCAAGTAGCTCAGTGACAAAGGAAGCATAATTATTTGGTTGTCCAAAGACACACAGAACAACACAGATCTTTCAATAGCTTCTCAGTGTGTTTGCCTGGCGGAAAGGAGGGAATAAACACACTGTGCTCCTAATTTCTCTCTTTTGCTACCTTCATTTTCCCACCAGCAGGACCGAACCTCTGCCTGTCCTTGTCTGCGCACTGTGGAGGAAAAGAGCAAGCATTTTGGTTGGGCTGCCATCTACGCTTTTACTGTTTCCTTCATTTGGGTGAGTGGGAATGACTCTAAGTCAATGACAATCAGATGTCTGTAGTGTCACTGCACCTTTCAAAGGAATGAACCAAGTGTTGTATCTGAGCTGATATTAGAATTTCTTACCCCAAAACCACATTACAAATGTAGTGAGTGTAGGCCTGAATGAGGAAGTGCACTCTGCTCACCATCCCATCCAAGTAATAAGGCAAGATGCCTAAATGTGACACTACTTTAAAATCATAGAGGCACCAACTATTTTCCTCTAAGCCTCAGTCTATTTGTTGGTTTTCTTTCCAAAATTACTTCTTTCCCTGTGTGACAAGACCTATCAAATTGATTACTCTGACAGCAGAGAGACAGCTTGCCGGTTGGGCAGCCGCAAGCAGTTAGCTGGCCCTTTTGTCACTCCTGACATCTGACTCAAAGCTGTTCAGGCACTAGGTTTTGATGAGATTTCAGGAAGGTGCAGAGTCCAAGCCTGACACATTCAGTATGCCATCTCTCATCCAAAATACAACAGGAGCTTTTTGCTAAAGCTCTGTTGCAAGGGAATAGTTTGTTTCTCAGCTGTAAAACTCTGTCTCAGTGGAAGAGAAGTGCGTGCCAGGTTATTACTTAACATAGCTATTTTCCCTTCTGTTCACAAATCAGATGTAAATGATTGAAAGAACCAACACCTTGGATTTGTTTTGTCTTGCTTTAGAAGCTTTTCTAATGAGCAAGACCGTAAGATTTGCTTTTTACTTTGAATTGTTTTGAAATAAAAATCAAGGGTCAATCAGTATTGGTATGCCTTAACATTTGACAAGAGACATGAGCTATCCATGTAGTCCATATACGCCTACTCAGAATGTGCAGTTGATTACTCCACAGTCTTCAAAGTGGCATTTTTTAGGCAAGATGTTATTGGATGGAGATGTCCTTTATGATATTGAAGCTAAATCTCAAAATTATACAGAAAAAATAGATTCATTCTCCATTAAAAATAAAATTAGCAGTTTCTAACTTGAAATATGCCTTGGAAAATACATTAGGTCATATAAACACTTAAAAATATTATTAATTTTAGGCATATAAGCAATAACATCAGGAAACACAAGTTTTCTATAGTTTAGGCTTTTTAGCATACTGGAGGAGAAATAACTATACAGGATGCTGGCAAGTCCTGTTACATAAGAATTTCCAGGGTATCTCACCTAATTTCTGACTTTGTTTCTTAAGTGTCCTAACTGGCTAGGTTAAGAAGTAATGCTTTCCATATGGGTGGGCCTGACTTTGCTTCAATCCCTGATTTTGCTCTTCTTTAAGTATAATCCAATGCCAGTCTGCATCCTTTTTACTGGTTAAGGGTGAGGTTTGTTTCAAACTCAGAGTCCTTACAATATAAACCCCTCCCAATATTGTCAACAACAGATTAATGACAAAGCTCTTGTACACTAACCATAGCTACTAGTGGGGCTGCAAGCCACTGTGATCAGCTAGAGGAATAAGTTTTGGTTTAGGTCATATCCAGAGAGGTGCTTAAGATGTCTGTTTCAGCAGAAGCTGAAGATAATCTCTCTATAGCCCCTCAGCTCACAAGCTGTTATTTTCTTCCCAGTTGCTTGTATCTCTTTTGTTTCCAGACTCTGAGTTTTCACATCAGCTCCTGTTAGTCAAAAATTTCATCCCAGTAGATAAGCTTTTGGCCTGATTCCTAAAAATATTCAATGACCTACACCTGTGTTGATGCCACAGGTTAATATCATTTAAGTGGAATTAAGGTTGTATCCCCTGAGTTTTACATGCAGAATTTTTCCTTTGTGTAGATGGGGACTCTTAAAACATAAGTAACAAAATATAGTTAATGGCTTCTAAGCACAAAAGAATGAATATACCCCAGGTATGAATAACATAGGCATGAAATGCTGTATTAAATTATCTCACACACAGAGTCCAAGCACTCTTTGAAAATTTTAAAATCTCTCCCTTGGGTAAATGTCTAGCTTGTGTTTAGCCTAAAATCTATCACTGTTAAGTCTTTTTATCCTTTTTTCAGTCACAACAATTCATGAGTTAGTTCTCCCACACACCTGCATGAAGCACTGTAAGCCTGAATTTCAAGCATAATATTTAAATCTGGTTTCAGTACCAACGGCCTGCCAAGAGTATAAACTTAGAGTAGAAGTGTAAAAATACAGGATGGGAGGGTCCCAGTTTTCTTTCTTTCTTTCTTTCTTTCTNATTTGACTGAATTTCTCAGTGGCAACAGACAAGCTTGGTTTGCTTATTTAATAGTTAAGTAAAAGGTATTGCAAAAATACTCGAAGTGGTGGTCACTGTGACTGTAGAAAACAACCCCTTGGCTCTCCTTAAAGCACTGTTTTCCTGTAATGTTGTATGGTTAACTACTGCCTTTTGAGGGAGACATTAATCTCTAGAAGTTACCCCTTTCTGACATTAATGATCATCCTATGGCATGTTACGTTGATGTAGAGAGTCAGGACCCAAACTGATATATAAGAACTTTTGTTCCCATGTCAGGTCATTTGATGTTGTTCATTGCATTTACAATCTTTTGTTTCTTGAAGTCTTCAATGGTTTTGTGTTTGCTTTTAAACACCTCCCATCTCAATTTAATTGTAGTTACAATTAAATGATAATAAAAATGAGAATAGGATAGTTATTTAGGAAAGTTAACAAAGCAGAGTTTAGCTAATTGAAATGAAAATGCATATGGAAATAAAAAGAAAACTAGCTTACTTATTTTACTTAATTAATGAGGCTTCCAAATGAAGGAAGCACAGTTTGAATTTAGGACATCTATTTTTGTAATAAAAATATAATGGCACATTTCCTTCGTACAGATAAAATGAATCTTTATATTGGGCTGCTTAATCCAGGAGTTTTTGTGGCGATTAACTACCTATCTGCTAACAAGTTAAGGACATGGTTTAGTGATAATCATAGCAATGACAGGTTAATGGTTGAACTCGATGATTTTAGGATACTTTTCCAACATAAACCATTCTTAGACAGTTCAGAGATATTAACGTTTGACTATGCATTTAAATTAATTTTGTTATCAATATTTTATTTAAGAGAGCATTTACTTTTAAGCATAGGATTATATTCTCAGTACTAATTGGTTTCCTTAGAGTTCTGTAAGCACACGAAGACAAAGATACAAACAGGCACTTCTAATGTTTATAATCCCCCACTGTTCAACAGTATGTTTGGATTTTACAGAGTCAGGGAAAAAAAAAAAAAAGACAAAAAGGATTTATTTATTTGCTTTCCCTTACTAATTAGAGCCAGAGAGGCCATTGAATGCAATCACCTCTGAACACTCTGAGAGATGAGACTGGATGCTACAGATCAGTTTCCTACTTCTGACAGCATTTATTTCAAAAGCTTCCAGGCAGCCTGTAGTAAATGAATGGACACCTGGGCACTGGGTTGTGTAAGTTTTCTGCTGCATAATTTAGCCTCAGGCTATAGACAATTGCTGGTAAACTCAAAATTTTTTTGCCTTTTATATTTGCACTACTTCTAGTATAATTGGGCTCTAGAACTCTCTTTCACTTACTAAATGTTTGCAGGTTACCTCTAAGTTGTATTTTGAATGACTTGAATTTTAGTTGCTATTCAAGAATGTAGCTCTATTACATCATCAGATTTTCAAGTATTGCTTATGTACTGATCTTGTGTAGTATCTGTAATATTTTCTGCAGAATTCACAAAAGCAAAAAGCAGTAACCATTATTCATACCAAAGCTGATATTTTCAGAGTTAACACATAATTTTCTTAACGTATTTCTGCTAAATGAATAATATGTCATCCTAAGAAGAGACTTTCCAGAACTTATTTCTTTTTTCAGGCAAAAGCATATTATTTTTCTTCTCATAAGTCAGGAATTGCAGTGGTAGCATGCTGTGCTTTAAGAAAGTACGTGAAAGTTATATAAACCAGCATGTAAAACTTCCCTGTGATCCCCCTTGAAAAACCATGCAGAGCAGTTGACATAATTCTATCAGTAGGGGGTATCAAAAAAAGGCTAGCAGTATAACTATAAATTTTTTACAGAGGACTGAAATTATGTATATTACATCACTGTTCAAACTTTATTGAAAGTAGAAACATCTGAGTCACTAATTAGCTTTGAGCAAGTTGAAGATATATGCTGGAGATTGCTATGCTGAGCTATGAAGATAGAGCTTGGACCATGAGGAAGGCAAATGGAGACATTGGTATTCTGGTGAGGCTGATGAAAGGATTTGATGTATTGTTAAAGAATTAATAGTATATTAGGCAGTAGGGATGGAGTGCCAAAGCTGTACATACCTTGAGGTTCTGTCAGCAGTGGATTTTCTTCAACTCCTGGCATGAGGAAAAAAGGAAGAAAGCATTAGACTGTTCTTTGTGTCCTGTGAGAAGGAGAAAAGGGTTATTCAAATTATCTTCTGGTCCTTGGTGTTAAACATCCCCATTATGTTTCCTATAAAGTCTAAAACCATAACCTTGAAAATATTGTAAAATAGTTACTTGGAATGACTATGGAGAAGGTCTTTCAGGAGATCTCCTTGTACTTCATAGTAGAAACAAGTAATATAGAATCAGCTGCATATCATGAACAGGAATACATCCTTAACAGCAAGTCATCAGCAGGGACTCAGGAATCATGTTCTTTAGCTATTGTTTATCAAACAATTTCTCTGGAAGAAGCTAAGTCACAGGAATTTAGTATTTTTCAGATTAACTTCTAGAACATGCATTATAAAATAGCTTAGATTACCAGAGGGTCTTTATAGACACACCTCAATAATAGGGAGGGATTTTAATACAAATACTGTAATTCAAGCCTTGAAGTGCTATAGAAGGCAAAAAGGAGAATGCTGAGATCTGTAAGTGGCTCTCCCAGTTTCCCAGGTAGGAGGTAAAACTTCTATCACAGAATCAGGAGCATTCCCTGTAACATATTTCTTGATAATCTCATCAGCAACCCAAACTTGAACTTGAGCTCTGCTGAGTTTGACAAGCATTTACCCTTCGTGTCCTGTAATGCTGTTTGCATTACACATCCATTACAGGATTCAGTTGTACTTGACACAACCTTGTATAATTTCAATCCATGGCTGAAATTTCTAGCAGGTCCACAGAAACATTAAAAAATAGACCTGGAAAAAACAACGTGTCATCCTTTCCCATCCCTTTATGGCCAGACCATCTTTAAGTGATCTTTACTGGTGCATTTTTAACCTATTCTCAAGCACTTCAAATGATTTCTGTAGCATCCGAAGCAATTTGTTCTAGTGCATTATTACCTTTATTGTTAAAAAAAGTTTTCCTGACATCTAAACTGAATCTTTCTTGCTGTTGTTTAAGAGCACTATTTCTTGTTCTGTGCATGATAAAAAGCAAACTGTTCTTTTTGTCTCTGCAGCAGTCTTTTATGTTTTTAAAGGCTAGTCAGTTTCCTCTACGACCTTATCTCCCCTAGATTTTAAATAACCATTTCAATGTTTTTTTCTTCATTTCAATGTTTTCTAAACCTTTGATCATTCACTGGATTGTGACCAACTGATCAATATCCTTCATGAATCAAGGTGCCTAAAACTGAGCAATGATCTTAAGATACAGCTACACTGCTGTTTATACATAGTTTTTATCCATTCACACGCCCTTTCCAAAAATGTCAGTGTTTGAGTCACAGTCATGTTGTAATCCATTTTACCAGAAGGTTTTCTGTAACACTGCTACCAAATGAGACATTTCATAGCTTGTAGTTATGCTACGAAGTGCTCATACCAAAATAGAAAAATTTACATTCATCTCTACTGAATTTAATCTTATTTTTTCAGGCCTTTTCTCTAGTTTATCAAGATCCAATTGAATTCTAGTCCATTAACCCATTCTCTTCAAGTTTCATTTTGCTTAACTGCAGCAGCCAGTACTAGAGTCAGTAGGCACTTGTAGAAGTTCAGTACATCTGTTCTTCCATTTGATAGTGAGCTCAGTTGCAAGTTTCCTAGCCAGCTTCAGAAAGTTTTATCTAGAACACTTGTCCCCAGGTTGTTTAAAAGAATTTTCTCTGAAATACTATTGTATTAACACATAAGTAATGGAGATCTGCTGTTTCTTCCCTTCTGTTTCTCTTTTATTGCAAGAATTTGATATGATTTTTTCTCAACAAATCTTTGTTGACTGTTGATCGTCTTTGTTTCTTCTTGGCACTTGTTTGTTCCTACAATTTTCCTGAAAAATTAAAGTTAAATGGTATATTTATAATTCAGTTTTCACAGACCATACTTTGCTCCAGAGAAGCCTTATTTTGTTTCTCATTGGTCACCCAGTATCTCACCATATTCCAATAACTCTTTGAGTAACCACTACAGTATATTGCTTAGGCCACCTCTTCAATTTATATAGGATAAGGTTTATCATATCAAATAATTTTAATGTCTCTGACTTTCATGGGCATTCATTAAACCCTTTCCTCATTCTAGGTTAAAGTAGGTTCTTTTTGTCATTAACAGAACTTGTGTCAGACACCTGATTGCAGATGACATTCATTCTTTGAAGACATAGAGGCAAGGAATGTCATCCATCTGTTCACATTCTTTATGCCATTTATAAATAAATTTCCCCCCGTTAAACTGTGGCATGACATTTTCCTACAGCATATATTACAATTTACATTTCCCACGTCATTTTCCCTTATCACTTACATTGCCTTTCTCATTACTTTTATGCCCTTTATTAACTTGGTCTTTTTTTTGCCCTGTACCTCCTGATTTTGTCCCTTTGTGTTATTATTCTATCATCTTCCCCTTGCATCTGACCTAGTTTCTGCTTTCTGTAAACTTCCCACTTATTTCTCGAGGTCCAAGAAGAACCCATTTTTTAGCCAGGCTGGTGCCCTATTACACTGCAATACTTCCTTTATAACAATTGGTGTTTCTGCTTCTGCTTCTTTGTTTACCTGCATCTTATGTCTTAAACTTGCTCCCTATAGTATCCTAAATGCTGCAAATATGAGATAAAAAAAATCCTGCCTTCTTGGAAATGTCACAGCTTATGGATGTAAAAAGTGCTCTATGAAGACATCCATAATATGGTCTTGTACCTTTTGAATGAATATATATTAGTGACAGTCAAGGAAAATCATGTCATAAAAGCATCATTTTCAATTCTTGTTCTTACTGGATCAGTCATAAAACTCTACAGATAGATGATAAAATTTTAATAGTATATGGCCCAAATCATTGATATAAGCAGTATGTATAAATATTTATATACTGAAAAAAATTTAGGCACCATAAATGCGACTTTAAAATACCTTTTTAAAAGTTCTGTTTCCTTGACAAAATTTATAGCATCTTCTTGGAATGGAATATATATTGCTACTCTCCCGTAAATATTAAATACAATTCTTGTCCAGAGAATCATATTGTACAACCACAAATATCATTGCAGTGTCAGCTCTAGTCTGGATCAGGTACCATTTAGGAAGGCACTCTGAGTCAGTTATGAGACCTATAGCACAGTTTTAGTATGTATGGAATTAGGGGTCTTTTCTTGAATATATTCAGACACATCAGTGGCAACCCTCTGTCTGTGGGATTCTGAGGATGAATTAGTTAAATTTTAAATAATTAATCTACATTATGGGTGACAAGAATTAAGAATTGGTAACTAACTTTCAGGAAATGTTCTGGGTGTTACTAGAGCTAATGAAACATTAGCTTTTTATTTTGAATTTGTGACTCTAGGAGCTCTTAATGGAATATTTTAATGACATGTTATTATGGATACTCTAGGAGCTCTTAATGGAATATTTTAATGACATTAGCAGAATTAAGGCATAAATACTGTTGGATGCTCAGATAAATATTGCTGCTGTTCTCTTAGCATATTGCATATTGGCATTTAAGGGCTGCATGACCAGAATCTGAATAACTTCAACTAAAACAAGATGCCTGATAAAACTGGGTTTAGAAAGGTCTCAAAAATTATTTTTTAGTACTGTCCTTAACAAGAGGTAATAATCTGTACCAGATGTGGTCATCTCAAATAGCTCTCAACATACTTGCCACTAATTCTGGTAAATTAAAATATAATACTGTATGCTTTAATATATAGTGAGCCTTGATAAAGCACAACTCTTACTTGCTTCTCCTTCCATCTGTTCTAAAGAAGTTAAAGAATAAGTTAATGAAGCAAGTAGTCACAAAACCTAGGTTTTGGCTGAACAACAGATTTGCTGAAAAAGGTGTGCTGAAGATACTTACATTCAGCTGTAAAATCTAAACAAATAGGAGGAAAGACTTAAAAATTCTATGTCATATGGTATTTACTTGCCTTTAATCTTAGAGTGTAACTCACAAAGGATTGGAACAACTTTGAGATATATCTGATAAGCAGAGCTGGTTTTAGGAGGGCAGGGGCAGCTGGCTCCAGTTTGCCAAAGGTGACAGATAGGGAGCCAGCCACCCATGAGTTAGACTGAAAGACCCAGGGTTTGTACCAATTTATAGCAGAGAAACCTAAGATACATAGACCCAATACATGACACAAAACCAAAAATAAACTATGGAAGATATGGGGCATTCACAACACCCTGTAAGGTGCTGCCTACCTAAAGAAGAACTAGAAGCAAATCCAAAGAATCAATAATTGCAGTGGCCAGAGAAAGTCCAGGTTAAATTAAGTTTGAGTCTAACCCCTTCAAAATTACTGTTCTTACAGGAGTCACTCTGCAAGTCTTTGCAAATCAAAGGCTTAGCTGAGGAATAATTAGCCACATACTGTCTCCACCATATTCAATCTACAACAGTCACTGCAAAGTCAGCAACTTAGAGCTCAGGAATAATATATGTAGGAGATTTCACCTCTCTGGGTTTCAGAAAACTGATACAACTTGAAATAATCTTTCAAAGAAAAAAAGAGCTCAGTGTTGGAGACATCCATACTCTGTATTCAGCTAAAGGAAAGGTGACTACAGACCATTCATTTTCAGAACTGCAAAAATCGTTTGGCAGTCATGAGGAAATCCAGTTATACACAAAGATGACTGTAATTGCATTTCAATCTTCTCCTATTGTAAGGTAAAAAGAAAGGTCTGATTTTTAGGTAAGATGTCAGAAGTTGTTAATTAAGCCAGTTGTTATGAAATAGTAAAAGGTCAAGGGAGTACTTCGGTTTCACTTAGTTGTAATTCTCAGTGCCTAAATTTCACATGAAAGAGATCTGTTCTCCTTTCTATTGCTTATTACATATCAGTTGCCATGCAAGTCACCTCAAACCCCTCCATCACCACAAGTTCAGATTTGCTTCACCCCTGAGGCAGAGCAGTGACATTCTATATGTTAGTTTCAATTTATTCATAGCCAGTCTATGTTTCTCAGGTTTATCTTGTTCTATCTTTAATAATTTCAAAGCAAAAATATTTTCAAGACCTCAATTTTTTCCATCATAAAGAATGGAAAGGCAAGCTAGTGAGCCTATCTGCAGACCAGGTCATTTATGTCTGGGTTATATCTATGTTCATCTTTGATCTCATCAACTGTATATTGACTCATAGGCAAACCTTTTTTCAAAATCTCCCATTTCTGAAAATGAAAGACAATTGGTTGAAATTTTGCCAATCCCTTTGATATTTTTATATCCCAAACATGTCTCTCTAAAATTGTCACTGAGGCAAATCATTTAGAGACCGAAATAATTTTAAAAATGTTTTAATATAGATGGGCAAATTTTTTGGGGTTTCTTTTTTGTTGTTGTTTTTTAGGGTTTTTTTAAGGAAAAAAATACCCAAACAAAGAAAACTTAAAAGACCTCAGTATTTAGATGGATGGACAAGTAACATTTTTTGGTTGATGTAATACATAGTAAGTAATGTGTCATTTTGGCTCAGCCAATGAACTAGAAAATTTGAAATCTGCTGGGAAATAAGAAGCTACATAAATCAACAGAGAAAAGAATACCTTTTAAATTTTGCTATTAAGATAACACAGAACCTGAATCTGAAACCCTGTTATTGAGCTTGCTATTGAAATCTCCATATTAATTAATCTTTGGTTCTTGTTGTCCGTTTAGTACGTAATGAAAATTTATATTTACATTTAGAGCTCATGTCATTGTAGGATATTCTGCACAAGGTAAGAAATGTTCAGGCTATTATTCAGAAGCATATTAATTATGAGCATCTATGTTTTTATAAAAATGTCTGATACCCTTGTGATAAATGCTTAATTTTTCATGAAAATGCAGCTCCTCTAAGGTCACCAAGTTCACTTCAAATCTTTAGAAATAGAAAGGGATTTAGCATGTTATTGAGAAGCAGTAGTAAAACCTGTGTGTATCCAAAGGATATGATTTAGAGTTCTTCATGAAAGGGTCATAAACAGTGTTCTTAGCTTATGGTTTGAAGATGTATCAGCATTTCTTATCAAGTGTATGTATGAAGTCAGCAACAAAAGGAATGGCCAGTGAGAGACAGTTTAGAATGATTTATGATATGCTGATGATACAGGTTGTCTGGAAGTCATGTGTACCAAGGGGCCAAGGTGCAGTTGTAATGCAGTGACTGAGAAACAGCTGAGATTGGACTGTAGCTAGATTTGTCATGGAAAATATTTATACATACATAAAATACACTTGTGGGTTTGTTTAGGTTATTGACCAAAATAGAGGAAATCACTCTACCATTTGTTTGGAGCACTTCTATACCAAGCATGGAATGAGTCTTGGTATCTAGTAAAAGTAGTGTTGCCTAAAGGGAAACAGAATGAATAAATGAAAGTATGAAGATATCTGAATTAGGCCTCTTTTTGTGTGCTTTCCAGCCTGAAGTCCTCTGGCTGTGCACGGTATGAACCCTAACCATGTCCTCCTCAGCAGTGATGGTGATCTGAGCCCACTTGGCTCAGAGTACTCCCAAAAGCCACCACTGTAAGGTTCTCCTTCCCCCAGGCACTGTGCCCTGGTGCTGAGGATATCGAGCTGTTAGTCCTTTGCCTTTAGCTCAGGCTCACACCAAAAATGCCAATCCCCCGTGCAAAGACTGTCCATCTGTTACTTTCCTTGTGCGTCTGTCCTACCCAGAGCTGCTTAAAATCTGTTAGACAGCATGTCCTCATGGACAGGTCTTCCATTACATCCATTCTTAATGTCTGCACTTGCAACAGACAACCACATGCCTGTTTTAAGGGCCAAAAATCACTCTGTACCTGGAAGTTTTTTTACACAAATGTGTCAGATAGCCTTTGAAGGAGCTTCCAGGACATCTGTGGTGGAGAAAAACACAGAACATAGCTCTTCTTCCTGTCAATCATATTTTTCCATAAATCCATAATCCCTCTCATCCCAGAAATGGCATAAAAAAATCAGATTAGTGACCCAGGTGACATATTTGCATACAGTAATATGTGAAAAAAAATTGTTTACATTTTTTCTTTACTGTTATAAAGATTGAAATCTGTTAGGGAGAACTTGCAATTTCTGTTATCCTCATGTGAAATGTCAAATATGTTTAGTAGATATCCTCAGACTGGAAATACATAAAGAGGATACTTAATTTGTCTAATTAGCCTTAGTATACAATATTCACATATTCAAATAAATAATCTGTGGAAGATTATGTTTTCAATCGTTTGCTTGTTAAGCATAAAATTACAAAATTGTGATAACTCATGCTGAAAGTAATGTCTTGTGTCTCTTAGTGAAGGGATACTGGTTTTTCCCTGTCAATGACAGCCATCTTATCAGAAAATAGTAACAAAAAAATTGTATAGTGATACTGATTTTCTTCTTTTTTACATGCCTTGAGACATGAGAAGCAATGAATCTTTGTTGAGGTGCATTATGCCAAAACTTAATTAAACCACCTGTAAAGAGCACAGTTTATTGTGGGTACGGTGCCACCACAATCGAATCAGTTTAGTTGGCTTCACCACAGGTCAGAAGAAATGTTTTTACACAATTTCCTGAGCTCTTTGCCGGAAATTAAACTCATTTCTACATTTTTGTAAGTATTGACAATGTAAGAATTTGGGCTAACAATAAAGCAGAGCATCTTATTGCCTTTCTGAAAGTCTTCTGGGAAGCAATAAGGAAAAAGTATGCACTGAATATACACGACTTCTGAACAGATAATTGTCATTACTGGCTTATTCAGTGGGTATTCACCTCTTCTTTCCCCCCTGCAACTGTTTGCTTTTCTCCTTGATGCACAATTTGCTCTTTAGTGTAGAGTTCCAGCAGAACCAACAGCTTTAAAGTAAAGCATATTTTCTGCTCTTCTTAATCTTGCCCTGAGGAACAATCCACATGGAAGCTTAGCTGACTTTCCAGGAGATCAAGAAGCAATGAAAGCATGTTTGCCAATAAGAACTTCTGGCTTAAAAATTAGTGCGACGCAGGTGTGTATACTGCTGTTATTGTTAAGGGACTGTGCAACTTTTAAAACCAGAGGCTGGATAAATACTCTTAGATGGTAGTTAAATTAAAGGGAATTTCAGAATTTTTTTGAGCGATCTAAGGAAAATAAACTGTTTATGTGAAGTCCTTATATACTCACTAGGGAAACACAACGGAATTGAGATACCACTGGTTTTCTGCAGCCTTGTAAATTCTGCAGAGATAGAAATAAAATGTTTTTTCTCAAAAATTTTCCCTTCCCCAATCAAAAATTTATAAGAGGATTTGCTTTAATGGGATATTCTTAACTTAGGGCATTTTTTATTAGGAATGATTTATTTGCACATTTTGCTGATAATAAATACATGGTCAATATAGAAAGCTTACAGATTTTTTGTACAGATTTCTTGTATTTTTTCCTGATTTACTTCACTTCTAGCTAGAGTGTTCCCATTGAAGACACAAGTGAGATAGAGAAAAACACGGTCAACACGATATTCATTATGCATTGCTAAAATCTGTTGAATTGTTTGCAGTTAGATCTTGATTTTTACCTTCCACAATCTAAACTGTGCTAGAAGAAGGGAATACTCTTCTACAGTGTTTCTCACTTGTGCTGATACAGATCTCCATGTATTTGGAGGATCATTGAGTACTGTAGGACAGTTGTAAGAGAAACATTGGCAGTATAAACTCGAAAGCTACGCTACTGCCGAATTCCAAAGTCCTTTTGGTTGGATACCTGAAGTGGGACAGACACTTAACACCAACTTGTATCGAATAGCAGAAGCTTTGTATTATATGGTTGCTTCAGGTAATGGAGGCCTGGACCCAACAGCCTGGCATTGCTCCTGATTTAGTGCTAGATTTGAAGTAGACGAGTCATATATCTTCTGGTTATTCTGCCAGTTCTACTTCTTGGAGCTAGCCACTGTAGAAAATGGTAGCCCAAATTTCTCCCATCACCATATCCTGAGAACTGACTCACCTGGAAAAGACCTACCATGAGTTCCTAAATCTCATGTGAATTAGGTTCTTTCAAATACATTCAGTATAAATCCTTAATTTCTGATTCTTCTGAGGTGTGCATATGTTTAGAAGAAAATGTCTTCTTGTCTGGAGTTTTCTGTATTGTAAACAGTTATATGATCTCACTCTTTTGCTGAATACTTCAGTTAAAGAATTAATCTTAAGCCAGCTAACAGAATATTCCTTTGGTCTTAACTTTCCAATAACCAAGTGAAAAAGAGATGTCAGGTTCTAAAAGGTTATTTGGTTTTGGTTTATTCTCTTTTTCTTGCCCCTTTTTTCTTTTTAATATTTTTTATCTTATATTAGAAAACTAATATATTTCCAAGAAAAATAATTAAATGGGTGTTGTGGGTTGATCATAAATCGACCAACAGCCTTTTAGACCAACTAACTTTTTAAACTAAAAGCAGTAATTTTTTTTAATTCATTCAGAGTGGAGAAGAAGCAGACTACATTTTTTGGATTACCTTTCTCTATGTTTTTTTAATTCTACAGCCAAAAAGAAAATTTTAAAGTAAAATGTGCATCTCCCCACATCAACTTACACCCTTCCCATTTTTTATGCATATAAGGAGATGTCATAGTCTTATAACACAACCTGATTTAACACCTTCAAGTAAGGCCTCTGTATTTCCAGTAGTTGTCAGAAGTTAAAATGTTAGGAATTTTTAGGAAAGCCATTAAAAAATTAGGGAAATGGCCATATATGTGCCCACAGTTCTGCTCCTTGATTCTCAATAAGGTTATTCTGAAACTGAAAATGAATCAGAAAAGAAGATAAAGGAGAAATGATAACAAGTAATGAGGAATGATTTCACCTACAATGACAAAACAAAGATTTACTCTGATTAAGTAAATACTGCTTTTATAACTTTTTCCCCCAAATTTATTAGTTTCTCTGATTTGCTAATTTTGCATGTCTAGGAGTTTTATTTAAAAGGATAATAATTATCTACTAATCATTATATTTCCTGCTTGATTTCTCCATACTCACCTATTTACCAAGGGCAAAATTAATGAAACATAGTCAAGAAAAATTGTTTTGCATGCTGACATAAGTTAGGGAAAGGAAAATGCATAATGCAAACCCTAAGGCATAATTTTATTTAATTTTATTTTATTTAATAAGGACATGAAGAATATATTAGTGCACTGAGACATTTGGATATTGTAGACTGATGTCTGACTAGACTTTCTGTCAAATGCTAAATCCACATACAGTTGCATTTATTTATCTTCATATTTTCTGGAAGCCACCATGGACTTTATGCTTTTTGTGGTCTTTGAGAAAAGATTCACAAAAAGTTAAATGTCCATAATGTCAGTTTTTCACATAAAATTTTCCCAGACTAAATATTAGGATTAGACATTAAAATGGGGTGATCATCTGATCTTCTCAGACTGCAAAATATGAGGAAAGAATTATGGAGAAAAGATGATTCTTCAGTGATGCAGGGAGCTCTCTTTCCTTCTTTTCCCATACATTTATGGCACAGACATGCCATATAATCAAGAGCTTGATGAGTTTCCAGGGATCTAATAAAATATAATACAATTATATTACAATCAAAGTAACTGAATAAAACAAAACATTTCAATATTACCATTGAAATTATATTCTGTATTTAAAATGAAAACTGATCTTAGAATTTCAGGGCAATTTGATTAGTTATGTTTTGGGTTTTTTTGAAAAAATCTTGTTCATCTGTCACTCTTCAAATTCCTGTGACTGTTCAGTTGTTTTGCACAATGAAGCATATAATTAGCACTAAAATTGACTTTACAACTGCTTTTCAGAATTCTTCTCTTCAGCACAATGTGGGTAAGGAAAAAAGAAAAAATCTCTATGAATTAAGTAGAAATGAAGGAGAAAGATTTGTAAGGAAAGGACATATATCTTTGCTCGGTTGGCTGAAACAAATAGAAGAATTCAGATGTTTGAAAGACATGGGAGAATTTAATGAAGAAACAATGTGCCGCAGTGTTTTTTCATTTTGGTTTGTTGTTTTCTTCCCGTCCCTTTCATCTTTGCTACAGGAGGTATAATTTTCCTCAGAAATGTTGCCCTCCTCACATGCTTTGATCCTTACTGTTACCACAGCATTACCTCTGCAACTAACAGGTGCTTCCTAATGCAATGTAGAGAAGATAAGAAATTAGAGAAACAAAAGATTATGGTTTGCATATATCCTTCTTTTCAGACTTGACCTATTTGTAAGCCATTTAGAAGCATTCCTTTAATTCAAAGTATTTGAGTCTTATCCTGGGTCTTCTGTTTCACCAAGACATTTGTAGTTGTCTTTGGAATTTATAATTTTTATTGTGCCCATTCTTGATGACTCATTAAGTTTTGACTTCTATTGTCATGCCTTAATCCCTGTGCTTTTACATGATGGCAACAAAAGCACTTTTGATTAGGAAACTCAAAATCGTATTATTTCCTAAAAGGTGAAATCTCCTACTGTGTTAACTGCAACATCTTATTTAATTTTTCACATGTTGGACGTTAAAGTAAACATTGTGGTATAAATAGATGTGCTTTAATATCACAAAAGATCTGTAACAGTAATTTAGCAACTGCTCATATAAGAAATCTGAATTGTAGTCTAAACATAGAAAAATACCCCACTTTCATGAATGATAAAAGTATATTGTCAATCAAGGCTGTTTATCAGTAAAATATTTTGAAATGTTTATACACTAATTTTTGTTTCAGTGCAATCTTGAAAAAATGTTATAGGATCAGAAAGAAAACATAGTATGTTAATATCAGTAATGAGAATTTATTTTAAAGCTGATTATTCTAAGAAACATTTCCATGCTCTGTCAATTTTATTCCTCTCTCCATAAAACCTTCCCTTGTCTAAACATTTATAGTACCATGAGAAAAGTAATTTTTATTGCTTTTTCTGTATGTCTAACAAAGCAGTTTTTCTCAGAGGCTGGTGGGCCTTTTTTTTTTCTTCTTTCTTGTGTTTAAAAGATATGTATTTTCTGATTTGCCTTTTTTCTCAGGATCACTTTTAGAATGGAGGTAGGATTTTTTTCTGAAGTACAGCTTCTTGGTAAGCAGGAAGTCACGCAGATCTCACATTAGGCCATCTGGTATGAGGGAACTTTATTTATTTTATTGTCTTTATTTCAAAAAGGTGACATTCCATCCAGTGGTCCAGCCAGCCAGCTTTACTGTCCCCTGAAGCTTTCTTTTGTGCTAAGGATTGGCATTTCTAAGGTTTCCAGTCTTTGCATCTGGAAGAAAGCCTTCAAACATGATTCAGTCACCATTTGCCCCGTCAATGACAAGACTGGTAGACTGGTAAGTAAATTGTGTGGTTTCCAGTTATCTAAAAGGCATAGTGCCTGGTTCGAAATTAAATCTCAGTGCTGGCACAATAAGTAGCTGCACTGCCAACTCCTGCTTCTCTAAGACTGCTGGAGAAACTTGAGTACTCTTGAAGCTTAATTTCTCTTAGTTTATTTTATAGATTGAAACAACACGGGACTTCCATTACAATGTAGTAAATATACTGTAATTTCAGTTTAATTGCATGCCCGTTATATACATTCAATATACATGGGCTATTTTGAAGGATAATCCACTAGTCTATTTCCCAGTATACTTTATTTTCAGTGTCTTTCCAAAGTTCTCTAAATAAAAAGTTTAAAAGTCTCAAATGTATCTCTTTGCAAATAGAGGTGAAAACAAATCTTATGCCTGATGATATGACATTCCAGCCCATTACTCAGACTTCTCCTTGAGCCCATTGATTGGGTGGAGGAACACCTGCTTTCCAAGACATCATCTTCAGAAGAATCTCAGTTTGAGGCAGAGGTCACAGAATTGTCACATATTTTGCCTAACACATAGGTGAAGAGTGCTTGGATTTGTTTGCAGTCTGGCTTCCCATCCTGATATTGTAAACCTCCATTTTATTCATCCATTGTTACTGAAACATGAATAATCAATGACTAATGTGGAAACAGGTCTTCTAGAAACTGTAATCATCCTAGTAAGTAGAAACAAGCTTTTCTCCTTCCAGTGCAGCCAATGCTGAGAGCAGAATGGCGAGCATCTTTCACTGTTCAGCTAAAATACATTCCAAAATCAAGTCACTTGTAAATGAAACCAATAATTATTTCTGATCAGTGGAGGCAGGTAACTTCTCTCACATACACTTACACAGTCACTGATAATTTTGTTGCTGTATCAGCTGGTACAGCAAATTCAAACTCAGCCAGCAGCTACAATATGGCCATATATTGAGAAAACTGCCACAGAATTTCCAACTCATAGCTTATACACCTAATATCCCATTTCTAGAGGTTAGTACTAAAAGCTTTATAGGAAGACATAGCCAATGATGCATGAACATATGCCCCCACATTACATTTCCTTCTAACTCTAATAAACTTGGATCTAGACCTTTAGGCATAAGAGTTCGTATTTTTTAAATGTTTTACTTTTAACTTCTGCATCTCTGTGTAACCTATTCATCCACTGAGTGCGCCCTTTGGGAGACTAGGTAAGGACCTATCAGTCACAAACTCCCTGGGAAAATCTGTATTGTGAAAAATAAAATAAGCAAATGAAACTGTAACTCCTGTGTGCTTTGCAATGTTTTCCTTTTATTCTCATACTTCTGTTTAACTCAATAGTCTTAGAAAAGATAGATCTGTAAGAAACTGCTACACTGAACTTCCTTTTCCTAAGACTGCTCAATGCCTCTTCTTCTTTTGTCCTCACCAATGGGATAAAGCAATATCTTTTTGAAAACAAGCATTAATTGTAATTCCAACTTCATCTTTGAAGTACACTAACATGTCACTAAATATGCAATAATATCATTATCTTCATAACTATTAAAATGACACTAATTTTGCTAAGGACTCTTTAATAATATAATTATAAAATCTACAGCTATAGCATATAAATTCAGATGGTTTTTCACAGTCACTAGAGATCCTTGAAAGTATTTCCATACCTATTCAAATATAGTGCATATAGAGTACTCTTGATTGAATTAAAGGCTATCTGAAACTCATTAACTTTTCTTCCAGAACTTTTTGCAAAATACTTTTTTAATATGCCTAAGAATGTAGGGATCAGCCATCTCAAACCTGTAGTCAGCTCCAAATAACTGATTATTTTTGGGAAATATCTCAGTTAAAAAACATTAATTGCAAAGATATTTATATAGTTTTGTTTTAATCTACACTTTGATAAAAAATCTAAGGTTTGATGAAGAAATCCAGGTAGCTGTCAAAAACAAAGAAGAGAGCTTGATGTAATAAGGAACTTTTCATTAGGCAGTTAAGTTGAGAAGACTGCTAATACAACAAAGACACATCTATTTATCGCTGGCATGGGGAGAACACTGATTGCACATGAGGAGAGAATGGACTGAATTTCGAGGACAAAATATTAAATAGATCTAGACACTGGAAGACTTTCAAGACAAATCCGGCAATAGAGCCCAACAATCTTTCCTAAAAAATAAAGCAGGATATGTGTAAAGCCTGAACCCCATGGTTAACTCCTTGTGAATGAAGAACCTTTGCCACAGGAGAAGATTAAAGTTTGTGAGTGAAATATGTATGTCAGCTCAAGAGTAAAGATGATCAAGACTGATGAACTTGAAGTGGATGAAGAAACTGAAATACAAGGTGTTCAAAGAGTGTTATAATTGCTGCTCTTGAGGTAAAAACAGTAAAACAGAATATTAACTACTGATATTCCTGTGACAGCAAAATCTGTGTGTTGGACGCAGTCTGAAGTGATAGATAAATATTGGTATCTTGATGTCTAAGAATTAAAATTAATCTTGATCCTCCCAATAAGCCATCCCCAAAAGAATAAGCTGTCAAATATAAAATATCATAAGAGTTAGCAGAGTCTGTAATGCATCATTTAATATGTTTGAAGAGCATATGAAACAGAAAATTAAATGCTCCAGTTATACTGTGTTCAAAGGGCTCGACCTCATTGCATTTACAATAAATCAAGAGAAATGCCTTTCAGATTATCAGCTGAATTGGTTTTAAGCAACATGAGATCAGAATCATGCTGCTGTTATTAAAAGAGAAACCTTTTTTTGCACTACACGATACTGGAACAAATTCAGCAATTACCACATCTCAGTACTGCAAGACAGAGAGAGGGAAATTAGAGACCGGTTAAAATAGAATGTCACAGAAGACAGGAAAATATATCCTGAAGCCAGTAGAAGGAAAGAAAATAAGAAATTGATAAAGCAACAGGAAAGCTGGATGGTAAGGAAAAAGAAGTCTCAGTAGAGACAGATGAAAGAAAATATTGGAAGAGAGGGATGAATATCCCCTCATAGGTGGATGTGATATGAAATGAATATCAAATTGGCCTCAGGTCAGATCTAAGCATCAAAGCAGATGTTCATTATCCACCCAGGGAGTCTGAAAATCTATCATCAGGGGCATCTAATGCTGAGTCTCCCTGCTACAACTGGTCTCTGATCAAATGGTTTTCTAGTTCCAAGAGCATGACAGAGCCTTTCATCTCCATCTCATGTCATGCTGCTTCTTGTCTTTGCACCAAAGGGTGTCATGCCCAAACATCCAACTTCTCACATCCTTCTAATACCAGGAATGTCCCTGTCCTAGATAAAAATAATACTAAAATCTTTCCTGTGACAGAATTACCTGAGGTAATGGTCTACAAGTAAAAATCAGAGCACTCTACTGGCATGATTAGAAAGAGGAGAGTGACTGGGGAGAAGAGAGTCTCGAAAATTAGATGGAGAGCAGCACTAGAAGCTCTGCAGTCTTTGGAGAGGAGAGACAGAGGGAAGGGAGAAGAAAAGCTTTACTTTTTCTGAATTTTAGAAAATGACTCAATTTTCTGCATGTGAGAATCCAGCAGTTGTAGATTCACTGACTATACATGCAGAACTCAAAAAATACAAAGTGCCGAGCTCATGAAATGAAAGCAGAGAGAAAGTTAATGATCCCATCACTGGAGAAAGGTAAATGTGGAAAAAGGCTCATCAAAGAGACACAGGGTGAAGCTCAAGGAAAAGAGGATCAAAGAGTGCTCTTAAAAAATTATAGGAAAGAAAGATTTTGGCAGTGAAATATTTCTTGAGTTATAGAATAAGGAATAGATGAATAGGTAAAAGCAATTATGCAGAAAGAAAATAACAGAATATGATATAGAGCAGACACAAAAAGATAAATAAGAAAAATGAAAATTAAAAGAAGCCAAGCTGTTGAAGGAAAAGAAAAATGGGGCTCAAATCAACCAACAGACACAGATAAACTCCAAGTGCTAAAGAACATATTTAATTAAGTCTTATGCAGCATGAGGCTATCAAACAATATACTCCCTTGAAGATGATAAATCACAAAAATATTTCTATGACTTGCATTAATTCAGGTTTTATGCCTTTGTGGTAACTATTTCTCTGTAGCATCTACTGTCCATTGTGAATAATTTTGCATGAAAGTTATTTTACATCAATTGGAACTATCTTTGTACTTTGTCTTTAGAACAACAGAAAAAACTAGACTACTGGAGTAGAAACATAGACCTGCTGTATGAATTATTTCTTTCCTAAACATTGCATCTTGTAAGTCTTATTTTTTTTGGTGTAAATCAAAATAGAAACATTTATCTTTAAAAAAAATACCCATTTGGCCTACAGACGGTCTGCCTATAAAATACAAGTGCTTTATTTTCAAACATTGATTCCACATATCAAAAAGGCATTGAAATGTATACCTGTGAAATGCTTTGGGAAAAAATATAGGAATGTGCAAATGTAAACAAATAGATCCCAAGATTAGTCCACTGATCAGTATTTCATTCGTAATGGCTAATCATCATCCAATCAGATGCCATAATAAAAATGAGTCCTCCTGGCCTTAAAATCTATGCCTGTCCAAACACATAACTGATAATCATGCAATCAGATATCTTTGGGGAATATTTCTTCCTACTCTGTTAAATGGGTGGGCTTATATTTTATCGCACATCATGACTATTGGTATCCATTCTACTTTTCAAGCTTAGCTAATGCAATTATGTACAATATTAGTCATATATCAAATTGTTTTCATACTGTTTGGCAATTATACACAGCATTTTCTGACAAACAGTTTCACTGACTAATTATTTGTGGTACAAAGAGTGTACATATTTTTATTTTTATTAAATTTAATGCAGTTTTATTTAATTTCAGCTAGTTTCATTCTAGTATTCAATGCCACTTCAATGTAGGTAACCAGAAGCACATGCAAATTAAACTACGAAATGTCTAGAAATTCTCTAATTTAGATATAGTCTATAAATTTTATAATCTATTAAATCTGAAAATTCTGTAATCAATTAAAAGAGTGGTTGCAAAAGTTCATTTTTAATAGAGAATATAGCAGCTGAGACAACAATGTTCTCATCGCACTGTGCTTACATACACGTATATGGGAACACATTTATAGAATATGTGTATATGGAGATATATTTGGCACATATGTGCATATATATTATCCATAATGCCTATAGATATGCAATTGGAGGGCTTTGCAGACACACCTTTCTGTTTTCAAATGGCTCATGGGAAATAACAGCGGCTAACATTGTAAGTGCATTGCTGATGTGTGACTGAATAATCTGCCCTGGACTACGAATACCAGACAGAAATCTTCTACCACTTTACAACAACATTATATAGATGTGTATAGATATATGTACAAGTACACAATGCATGAATATATCCTTGGAAATCTTAAACACATAATATGCATGATGAAAATAAGTAGGCTGATTTAAACATCGCAGTTTAACAGGATCATAGCTCAAAACAACTAAGCCATTTAATGAAGCCTGTAGGGAATTTTCAATGTGTACTGCATGTACAACCTTTGTATCAGACACACATACAATAAACGATACACAAAAGTAAAAAACAAGTGAATCCTGCTTTCATTCTCTCCATTTTACATTTTTCTCCATCTTACATCCAGATGTAAATGTTGTGCTGACTGTTAGTCATACGACTATCAAAACCCTGGATCATTTGCCAAGTCCAAGTCTCCAGTGCCATGGATGTGCTGTGTCGATTTTGTTCCTCTGTTTCCTGTGTACCACTAAAAACTCTTTCCAGAGAAAAAATTTTTCCACACACACTTAAAATTTCATTCTTGTTCTGAAAGACTCTTCACTATGACCCTTAAGTAATATGCGCTGATTAAAAATTTATTTTAAATATAGGATGTTTCTTTTCAAAGTCTACAAAAAACTACCAAAGGGTAACAAATAATGGAAATGAGAATTCCAATTTTTTTTTTAATAACAAAAGCCTTATTTGATCACTGAAATTATGTCCAAATAATAGCTTCAAGCATTACTCTACCTGTGGGAGATATAGCAAACATTATTTTGAAGGCAGTTAATTTTGTGACTAAAGCAACTTGCATGAGTTTTACATAAAATTATTTTTCTGCCAGTACTTCTGCATCTGCTTATCATTTAAAGTACACTTTTCAAATTAATCTCCAGCAAAAGGCTTGGATTTCCTCCTTTGATTTCTTCAAACCAAGCTTTTCATTTGACTACTTGTGGGTACTGCTTGGTTGCATTGTATACAACAGTACTCTAATATTGCTGGTTTTCTGCAAGAACTAACATGCTTTTTCTTCTTTTCCTTCCTTTTTTTTTTTTTTTTTAATACAGCTCACAAAAAGCGTAATATAGGCATATGTTACCTGTTCTATCTATTTTGGGTAGATTTAATAGTTGCATGATGTATAGATTCAATAATTTCACTTGTAAATGAGCACTAGCACAGGTTGCCCAGAGAGGTTGTGGAGTCTCTTTCCTTGAAGATACTCAAAACCTGATGGGATATTCTTCTCTGGGTGAGCAAAGGGGCTGGAACAAACAATCTCTAGAGGTGCCTTCCCACTTCAGCCCTTCTTTGATGTGTGAACTCTACCACAGCTGTGCTTGTGTGCCAAAAGCCCAAAGTCTCCCTGGTGCAGTAGGCTCACTGGGCATCTTTTGTGTAGCTGTTACAAACATGAGCAAGAACCATCCAAAACCGTCAGCAAGAGGAAAGTGGTAGCAAGGAAAATGACAATGAGAGAGAGAGACAGCATGAACATGTAATTTTTAGAGCTGAAATTCTCAGTAAAACATAAATCCAAAGCATTTATATTTTTTCAAAACTCTACTCAATTATGCTCATTATAGCAGAAGCCCGTGCTCAACATCCAGACACCTGATTTGACGGTGTGAATACTCCTCTGCTACTTTAAACAGGACTTTTTAGCCTTCTGGAGACGGTGCTATCATGCAGACAAAACAAATTCATTCTTTTCAGATGAAGAAATTCCCCTTGTGCCCCCTTTTCTGGTAAGGGAAGGGCTGAATGAGAAACACAGCAGTAAATTATCGATGAGGGGAGGCAGAACAAGTCTCCTGCCCTGCAGCTCACTCTGACATCAAATTAAGTGGATGCTGGGTGTGATAAACAGCAGCATTCCCCAGAGATATAAAGAAAAAGTATACAGCGATAAAGACACAACTAAAAGATTTTTAAATAACTATAACATAATAGTTCAGAGTCCTCAATGAAAGTGAGAACCCTGTTTTGCTAGGTGATATATGAACTTGTACAAACATAAATCCCCTATGTCAAAGTGTCCTGTTTATGAAATGTACTGCACTTACAACTGGTTCCAGATTTGAAATGTATTCTTTCTCCTCTTATAATTTCTCAGCCTTTTTTCTGGAATAAATTGGCAGACCTCTGACAAAGAAAGAAAAGTACGCCTGTAAACCAAGAACACTGGTAAAAAATCACATTGTCCAGAAAACTGCTTTCCCCTTTTCTGATGTCTGGGATGGCTGCATGCATAGTACAAAATGACTTATCTTCTTGGCTTCATTTGAATTGAAAGGTAGAAGAAGAGATTTTTCCCACTCTGTTGGGTTTAGCTGCCTCTAAGAGCGAGAGTGCTGGAAATGGTCATGGTAATTTAAAATATATCAGAAATAAGTGACTAATGTTTTCTTAGTAGCAGCTTTCTTGTAAGGATAATATGCTTACATTAGAACACAGTTCTGTGCACATGTGTGTGCATGTATCCCAACAACTAGCATTGCAGATATGGAACGCTGAGTGAATGCTGACAACATACTGGAAGTAGTCCAGATGTGTGATTTTAATCCATACCAGAATTTGCCCGATTGTATAAACATTGGCCAAAAAGACATGAGATTTGTTGTACTGGACAAATAATTATTGAGTGTATAAAATAATTGGCTTTAAGAGAGCACATAACCTACATAAGGGTAGGGTGAGAGGATATCTGAGATCATACAGATCATCCTTTGCATTGTTCTCCATCACACCCCTGGAGAAAGTGCTGTTGGATGATTCCTGACAAGCATTTCTCTAAGCTGTTCTTGAGAATCCCCACTTTCCTACATATCCATATACGTTTTCTTACAGCCAAACCAAATTCAATGCCAGTGAATTCTGACTATGGGTGCGATAAGGACCCCCCAGTTTTGATTACAATGGCCTCTTGATCCCAAAATAAAATTTAAAATCTAAATGTTAAAAAAATTCAAGAAAGGTCTTGTCAAGCTGTAGTGAGAATTGTTGAGCAGGACTAGAAGGTAACATAATGCATTTGTATGATGGAGAAACAGCAGGAACATGCACAGATGTGTGAAGTGTGCTAGGAGCAATGTCAGTGGATGTGAGAAATAAATTTCCTTCTAAGGACTTACAAGGCAGGTGGTCAATGAGGCCACTTTGCTTTGAGAAATGGATGCAGAACAAAATTTCCACTTTATTCTCTTAGTAAACTATTCAAGTGTCCTTTCTATTCTTATTGACAGAAAAGTTTCTCCCAGCAGGTAGGTGCCGTAGCATCTTCCCTGGGCTTTGGCTTAGGCCTTAGTTGCCAGGTGTCTCAAAATTGAGAGATATCCCGTGAAAACAACATGAAATGAGATTCTCTTGGCTCACTTTGTCCTTTTTTGTTCTTCTACAGTAATCCAAAGAGTGCTTCAGAAATCTTCCCAAAAGAAAGGACTCCTTTAATAATATGAAATCATCAGAGAATACTCATTACTCTTTTTTTTTCCTGAAAAGATCCTCAACGAAGTCCATACTCCATTTTTTGCATTAAATAAGGAAAAACAGCTTTTAACCACATCCATCGATACAGTAGAGCTTTGAAGAGTTACTTCTTTGCTATTTCAAGTTCTTCTACTAAAGTAATTGTGTAGGACAGACCTACCAGCCACAATAAGATCCAAAGCAGATTCATTGTCTGTGCCAGCTCATTCTTATTTCTGTGAGTTTCTTTCAGCACTAGAAATTAATTATTTCAAGTACTAAATCAGGTGCAATAGTCCTTTAGGTGAATGAAAAATTAAGGTTAATCCCTTACAATGAAAGTAAATATATTATCTGATCTACCTATATTGAACTGATTATTTCAGTTTTGAAGATACTTTCACTAGAGATTTGTAGCTTATATCTTATCTTACAGGATAAGTACAGATAGTCAAATGGTTCCAATGGAACCTTTAAATGTTCAGCAAAACAAGACTGTACTGCAATACTAAGGTACAGAATTTTCAGCTTGCTTAAAAACAATGAGCAAGAGTACAGGCTGTATCACTCATTAACATGCATGGAAAATCCCAGTTTTGGAGCTGGGTATAGTAAATTTCACAATTTAATCAGATTACTTTTAATGAAGTTTGCATTTTATAAACTTACCAAGGATAATCACATGCATGTTTTGGTTAGCACAATTACACCAGAAGAAGGATGCTTTACCTATTTTTAACCTTTGTGCTCCAGTTATTAAGTATAAAATTTAGATTTTGATTACTATGTATTGACAAGAATTGTAATTGTTAGCTAATAGTATGCCTCACAACTGAACCAGTATGTTCAGAATATACCTCTAGGACTTGTCACTACAGTTTAAATTTATTTTTCCAAATGAACAGCCTAGCTGGTAATCAAAACAGTCAAAGTAATAATACATTTAGTATGTAACTGCCATCCAATTTTTCTTATTCCAGCATTAGTGTAATTATTACAGGTATGTCCATGTTTCCTTATGCTGCAAATATCTACATCTATGCCCTTGAAGATTTGAGATTAAAGCCCTGACAAACAGGAATGGTCCTTTCATAGGCCTAAGGAACTGATCCTCCCTTAAACTATGGAGCACTAAGATACTTTGTCAAGATAAGGGATGGAGTCCTTCCAAGTGCACACATTTTACAGGGCTTTCACTTTGCTGGAGTGGATTAACTGTGAAGGAAAAATAGTCAACCGAAGTCATTGAGTCTGTGCAATTTTGTGTGAATAAACATTTCCTGTCAAAAAATAAGCACTGATACTTTTTCTTTTACAGCATATATAGGTGGTGAAATTATTATATCCATTTCCCTGAGCATGCAGTTACAATATTGATTTTCTTGTTTTCAACCAAAGTATTGTTCAAATCTATTACGAAGAAATGGACTACATAAAACAGCAGGCTTTTCCAGTGTGAGGTTTGCACTAAAAATACTGGCTAACATAAAAGCTCTGAAAATAGTAGGGGTGAGGAGCACTTTGTGGTTGTCTGAAGACAGCTGAGAACACCATGACACAGAGCTTCTTTATGTTTCCATCTGTCTCTAAATGCCATGCCTTTGCTCATTATTTTTTTCTGCATGAGTGTAACAAATTAGACAATGCACAGAAAGCATGAACCTTGCCCCAAACATTGTGCAGCTCAGAAGAGAAATATCAAATATATATTCATAATACCAATGTTCCATTAAAGCTAATGCTCTAGGTGCTAAAATATAGCTGTTATTATTAAGATTACTACATTGTTTTTAGGACTACTATTGAGATATCTATACTACTATTAATGTCCATGTCTGTACTTTGCTATTCCAGGGGGTGCATGTGGCAGAGCAATATAGCAAATACCTCAATGCTATTTAGCAAACGAAGGCAAAATTAATGATTCTAGATGCATTTTCCAAGTGTAAATATTCAAAGTGCCTTAATATCAGTAAGATGGCAACATAGTTTTTCAACAATGAAATATTATTGTCTTTTCTTCATAAGTGCTGAAGTCCAGGGCAAATAACATTCCCCCTCCAAAAGAGGAGATGTAAAGAAATTAGTAAGACATCATGGTATAATCAAAAAAATCAAACTATTGTAAAAAAATAAACCTTGCTATTTCAAAAGTGAAGGACAGCATAGATGAACAAGACACAAGCGCAAGATCATATGCACAAGGAGGATGAGAGAACCTCAACTCCTATAAACTACTGTCATTTATTCTGATCAGCTGAACTGAAAATCTGGGGACAGTGGATCTTGTGTCAGCATTTTGTGGCTTTTGCTCTAACACAGGAAGCAAACAGGAGGCAGAATGGGTTTTTTTACTGTAGCTTCACAGTTCCTTAAAGAGCACCAAAAAAAAACCCCAAAAGAATCCAGCCAATACCTTCCTCCTTAAATACGGCATCATTCAATGAGGGTCACCTCTTAAGCATGTTCTACTCTTTGCTTTGACAAGGAATGCTGAAAACAGTTCATGCTACATTAAAATCAGCTCCTACTTCTAAGTCTTCCCCCTTTCACTTTGGTTTACCATTGCTTGTTTTAACATCAGTAACTGCATTATTCCATTAAAAAAAAAAAAAAAAAAAAAAAACTGAGCCTACTTTTTACAAAGCCTTTTGGTTGTTTTATATGGACAACAATGTAGTAGGTTACTCCTCTTGCAGCAAGTGCATTTTTGATTTACTTGTATACCTGCTTGGTCTTCCCTACTAACCTTTCTTTACCACTTTCTTTTCTGCATTTCAAATCACAGCAAACAGTACCACTGATCAGCTGGTATACGTATAATGAACATAAAATAAATATACAGTTCTATAAATTTTTAATTAAAAGTTCATATATATCTTGAAATAGTTTTGTATATATATCTCTATATTGAATAACTATATTCATGAGTCTCAAAATTTACTGTGTCTTAATTTTAAATGACTAAATTTGTTATTACTCTAATGGCCTGAGTCATATTTAAATGGCACACAGGATTTCCTCTTCCCTTCCAAATAAGGAAGATAATTCTGTCAGCAGTGTCCATTAAAATATATCTGATGAAATTATCTCAAACAGTATTTACTTTATTATTCAATCTCAGGCTCTTGAAACTATTATTTTTTATTTATTTATTCGAGGCACTCAAACCTCACCATGAATTATTCATTACCTGAAGTAGAATTTAAAATACTTTTTCCTTCTACTATATAACTCAAAGGTCAACTGGTCCAAATGGCTTCAAATCTCAATCAGTTTAAATATGAGCAGTTCAATCTGCTTGCAAATTGAGATCAGGCTTTCTACAGTACAATCTAGAGGTAATATTTATTTCCTAATTATTGTGCATGATGGCAAATCAGATAAGACTGAAAATGGTATTTCCATATAAATTAGTTAAGACCTATATTTTTAAAATATTAAACTTTCAGAATAGTCTTTAATTTTCTCTTTTGTTTCCTTTTTCTTCCCTCACTCTTCTTTCATTTTTATTATTTTTCTATGTCATGTCTGCAAGGCGAACAGGGTAACAGAAATTAAAAGGAAAAGAGCCTTTGAAAACAAGAAGTGTGTTGGCTGATTTTGTTAAACATAGGTTTCATTGGGAGAAGGAGGTTTGTTTTTCTCAGCTTTTCTTGACAAAACCCTTTGAATCCTTAAAAACCAATCATACTTTTAAAATAATTTTAATAAAATTATCAATGTCCCTATCTGTCTTGTATCTTGGAAAAAATTGTTGTGGATATCCTCAGATGGAGACATTTTTAAGGCTGCTTTTGCACACATTGTTGGCAGGAATGGAAGAACATTTATTATAAGAAACATGGGCACATCATCTCAGATTTTTGTACAAGAGTTTATCGTGAATGCAGGGGAGGACACAGTATTTTCATCAAAGCAACATGAGCAACCTTATACTGAATTACTGTAGCATGTCTAACTGGTGAACAGAAATCCACATGTACAGCAGATGTTCTCGGGAATAAAAGGACATATTTACATACATTTACACATCCATTAAAGGAGAAGCTGCTTCCACATGCTGAGATATCTGATTTGTGTCCTTTTAATTGTTCTTGCCAAACCAGAAAAGTTGTGAGTAGAATAATCAGGGAGTGTTCACTTTATTGTTTTCTTTTCTAGATAAATAGACAAAAAATTAATTGTATTTTTAAAGTGAAACACGTTTTTTTCTATATTAATTGTAATAGCATCCAGATGCCCATTTGAAAGGATGAACTTCATTAAAAAGTATTTTTAGAAGGGCTACTTAATGGTCCTTTCTTTACTAAGAGTCTGTATCAATGCATCACAGTACAATATAGACCAATGTATGGCAACATAAAATGTAAGTATCAGTGATAATACCAGTGTAAATAATTGTACAGAACTAATGTAAATGTCAAGGCAGGGCTCTGGCACAGGCGACTTTTCAGGTAACATTACAAAAAAGAGGTGGTTTGCATAGTTTTCTCAGTAGGTTATTTAACTTAGTCACTATAAGAGTTGCCCACACGTGGCAGTGCCAGGATGAAACAGCAGCAGTTTTCCTGACATTACATTTGAAAGTTGTTCCCCTTGTGTACAGTTCTCTTCCCTAATCACTTAAAAAAAAAAAAAAAAAACAACAAGGTTTTTGTGGTTTGGGGTTTTTTTTTGAGATCATGTGCTATTCCCACAGGACAGAAGAGGAGAACAGGAAGGTTATTTATCTCTAGAATAAAATTGTTCTTTAGCAGAAGAGTCTTTGAAACATTCACCTAATTTAAGGAAAAAAAAGCCAGCAAAAATCCCCCAGTTCATTTTGTTTGCACATCGAAATGGTCCATAGAATCCTGGACTTAAAGACTCCCAGGGACACAGCATCTGCAGCTTCTCTGAGCAACCTGTTCCCAAACCTCACCACTCTCACAGTAACCTTTTCCTAATATCTAAACTAAACCTATATTCTTGCTGCATGCAAGAGACTAAAATGGATAATGGCTTAAACATCCCTAAGATCCCTGATGGATTTTTCCCATTATGGCAAAACTGTATAAAGAAGCTGTGACACTGAAGCCCACAGACTAATTTGCTGAAGCCAGGTTTGCACACAGTCCCCTGCAATGGAGGGGGAAGAAAGTGATTTTTTGGGGATGTGATGGCATAACCTCTGATCAGCTTTAGACAGAGGGAGTAAACTTCCATCTTCCCTTACACAAACTGTCTCAGTTGTAAAACTCCCCCCTTGCAGGCCACATACATACGGGACATTTCTGTGAGAGGCAGTTGAGGAGGTGTCATAAACCACAGTGGTTTATGACACCAAAGCACCTTCCAGACTGATTCCTGAGGCCTTGGATCAGACGACTGCACGTGACCCAAGAGTTGTCTCAGATCCAGAGTCTGTTACAAGAGACTGTAAAATTTCCCCCATACACCACCGGAGAGGTATCTGGGTGTCCCCACCTGTCCTGAACATATGTTAATCCATTGAACTCTACGTTTCATGGGACTCTCACCACTGAGAAGATCAGAAGAAGGGGACTAAATGGACACCATCATAATCCCTGAACTGGCGATAAGTTTCTGCTTACTCTGCCTCTCTGTCATTTTTGCCCTCTCCGCTCCCCTTTCTCTATTTCTTTCTTTATCTCTCTCTCTTCCCCTCACATTTACTGTTAAATAAAATCCATACTATTGACTCCAGTATATGGCCTAATTTGCCCTTAATTTGGGCAGAGGCATCTCTCTAACAGTTGTAATAACCGGATCTTTACACTGATTCTGTTTTCCTTTGAAAACAGACTGGCAATGGCTATCTGGAGTCAAAGCTTTCTAAGTCAGAATATTGCTCACCCCACTTGCTGGTGCTCTACAAGTTTTCCATGCAAGTACTGCTGAAAGCTCTTTGAGAACTTCCACTGAGTTTTCCAGTAGCTTCATTATGGTAATTAGAACAAGGAGTTATTTATTGCTGCCCACATTGATTTTGTATAGAACACAGATAAATGATACTGCTGGAGAAAGTTGTTCCCTGGCAAATCAATGGAACAGTGCAACAAAAAGTCATCTGATTTTTGCACTTTAAAATGCTAGTCCATTGGTATTCAGACTGCATATAATCTCATGATATTACAATGGGTTTGGACACCCAAATCATTCCAGGCTGATTCACATCATTTTCCTTTACCAATCATTTCATGTGAGGATTAGACATTGCACACATTAACACTTTTCACACATCAAATTGTGGTTTTTGCAAATCTGAATAAACTGAAATGTTTGAAGTAATATATTATTGGTTATCAAGCTATTGTACTGGAATTGGGACATCAAGAATATTTAGAAACCATCATGCTGTCCTGCATACCATTCTGCTGACCAAAACAATGTCTGAAAAGTACCAAGAAACAGAATGCCAAGATCCATGAAGAGATAATAGTGATTTTGTACTTTTACAATGGAGTCAGTGTTACACTCTACTCAAGCTGACCATGAAACATCTTGCCTCTTCCATAGCAATACTAGTATTGAGGGCAAACCTTCTGAGCACAAAACCATGAGTCTACTTTAGCCAAATTTTCGTGCTTTTGATGACTTCAGTGATAATGTTGAATGACAGGAAAAATTGGCTTGGAAAAAGAGCGGAAAGGTTAAATTTTCACTAAAATAAGAGTGACTTAATTAATGTCTCAGGATTAGGTTTCCTCACTGTGATACAGTCCTGTGGATGAAGCCTGTCAATTGTCAGTTCAGGAAAGATAAATGAGATACATTATGACTTCATTGTTCCTGTATGAGCCTGTCCATGTCTGTTAGTGTATTCTCTTTATTCCTGATTCATTGCTTCCTGGATATGACCCTGTGACATAATTTTATTTTTCTAAAATTCATCAACTTTTCTTAGTGTTTTGACAATATTCTGCAATCTCTCTTGGGCTTCTGTGCAGGCAGAAATCCCTTGACCTTTTGCATTAACACTATTTATTTATTTTTCATGTTTGCAACCATGAAGCCCTTAAAAGTTTCATCACACAATTTTTTAAATATTAATTTAAAGCCATTAATCTGTCTGAATTTTATTTTAGAATTTTTCTCAGAAATTGTTTACTCTACAGTGATGAGGCAAACTGGCCTGAGTGGGATTTCTTCTTCATGGTTTTCTGTGACCTATGCAGGACAACATGTTTAAGCACGAACTGGGGTAAAATGTACTTTTGTTATTTTCTGAGAAAATATTCACAGTTTTCTCAAAGTTATGAAACCAAAACTTAATATTTTCAGCTTAGTCCCCTACAGGTGGATTCTTATTCTAGTTTTCCTCAGACTTCTAAGAACCAAGTGGCTGCTGTTGCTCCTGCTCCTCCTCCTCCTCTTACTCTTCCTCCTCCTCCTCCTTCTCCTTCTCCTTCTCCTTCTCCTTCTCCTTCTCCTTCTCCTTCTCCTTCTCCTTCTCCTTCTCCTTCTCCTTCTCCTTCTCCTTCTCCTTCTCCTTCTCCTTTCCTCTTCTTTCTTCTTCTATCTTATTTACAGATAAAAAGTAAATTTTTATTTCCTAATGGAAACTATTAAAAAGGTCAAAAAAAGTATTTGTTGCTAGGGTATCAGACAATACCTATCATTCCACCAGAACCCAAAGACAACACATGACAGAGAATATAAATAATCTGTGTTGTGCTCTCTAAGACCATTTTAGTCCTGTAGTAGGGATTGACTTTTTGAGCCAAGATAATAATTAAAATCATTGTGCAGGTGGTGCTTTTAGATTTTTTTTTTTTTTCTTATGGACAAAGCTCTGGTGTCGGTTGCTGTAGAAATATAAGGGGAGACAGACAGTAGTGTGTACCTCTGTTACAGAAGCTACATCACTTACATAGATGTGGGACACACAGTGGTGGCAAAAGATGCTAAAGGCTTCTTCAGAGTCCTGCAGCTGGGTGAAATACCTGCAAAATTTCCTGCTGCTCATTCAATAATGAATCATTTGGAGTGGGATGGAATTTAGACATTCAAATACAAATCAGTTACTTTGAAAAACACTGCTTTCAACTGCTAGTAAGCAGAATCCAACAGTGTTCTGCTGTTCTTCAGATCTATTGGCTTAAATTGCACTTAAATTGTCTTAACTAGGCAGAGCATCCCAAATCCCAATACCATAGCAGAATCCAGAAACAAGACATACCACTGACAAAATCATTTTGGGGAGTTCAATCCAGCAAGAAAGTGTCCAGTTACATTCAATATATCACATTGAATTGCTGTTCCAATTATCACTTTCAAAGGTTATCTGAAGGAGGGAGTGGGGGGTGGGGATGTAACATTTCTTTTTCTGTGATAGCCTCGTAGCTGGAGCGTTCTCTGAGGGACAGTGAGTGCTTGATTCCCTTTCCTCCCTGTAAAGTTCAGTTCATGCACACAGACATGCCTCAGGAGCCAAACAATGAGGTCCTGTGCCTGCCATCATCATTCTGACAACATATTGTGAGGAAGTGGCAGTGGAACTTTAACTCCTGGTTCAAGTACTTTTCCAAATAAATACTTAGATATAAAACAAAGGTGTCAGAATACTGAGCTGGAATAAAATACAAACAATGGACCACTGTGTACTGAAATCCCTCTTTAAAAGAGAAAAACATGGACAGTTTACCTAGATTTAAAACATGCCCATGGAGTATCAGCTGTCCCAAGGAACCAGCAAAAGTAATTGAGTTGAATCTATTTATTTCAACATCTGATTGCCAATTCCAGCTAAGGTTGGAAAGGAACAAGAAAATATCCCCTAAGACTAATAGCAGCTCAGCAGTTTAGAGGTCTGTCAGAGCAGTGATTGGCACGTGGCTGAGTGGCACCTGGAAATCTCACAGACCTTACATCCCGTGCCACAGGGAGGGGCTCAGGGGACAGTGACAGCAATTAATTTCTTTTCCATCTTACGTTCACACTCTGCAGTCAGCTATGGTTATGTTTTGTTTTGATGGTTGTTGGGGGTTTTTCTGTTCATTTTATGTTCTATTTACCAACTGTAGTGTCAGAATGCAGGGCATAACTGACACTGAAATTTTCTTGGGATTTGAATTGGCGAGTACCAGAATCACTGGGCCAGAAATGCCTACAATGCATGTTCCTTGCCCAATAGTCACAGTTGCTCAACTGCAATTAAATAACTGGAGCACTACACTACATGAAATATATCAAAAAGCACAAACTATGAGAAATTTTCAGATCCTTTTTAGGACAATTACCTCCTCTTTGCAAAATAAGTGTACTCAGGAAAGAAATTTTATTTACAAGAAATATTTAAATTATTGGGTAACTAGATTCTTTCCATTTCTATTCTTTTTAGCCTATCATTTGACTTAAACTCATTTAATACTAGTTGATTAATCTCCACAATACTTTTCTAATGCAGCATTGTCCCAAATTTACAAATAAGCTACTTCATGTACAGAGACATTTAAACCACCATTTCTAGAATTTTCTTCCTAGAATCAGGTTACTAACACATGAGTTTGAGGAGTTATCGACCCATTTCAATATTTTCTGAATGCATGTAAAGTGTTGTTCAAGACAATTAGAACTTCTGGCATTCAGCTGCTGAAAAATTCAGGACACATTTTGTACTGAAGAATCAAGGAAATTTCCTCTTTTTCACGTGACAACAGTGTTACCAAATACTTTCCTCTTAGGACATCATAAGGCTTTGTTCCTGGCGTAAGCCTTGTAACTAAATATAGCATTTAAACCAGGTATATACATAAATATATATAAATAAAAATGTATATTAAGTTGTTTCTCTTTGTGGGAAATTTAATTATACTTATCTTCAAATGTCACAAGATTTCCCCCAGAAGCAGACTTTCAACAAGCTTTTAGGTTTTCTGGTTGGTTTTTTTGGCATGTTGCCAGAGAAGCAACAAGTTTTACATAACAGACCTTTTTCACCTTTCTGTGTAGTTGTAAAACAAATTCAATATGCCACAGAAAAAAATCTTAGAGGTTGGAAAAAAATACAAATGCTAACATAGCAGAGTTAGATTTCAGGCAAGCTGTCTTGCAAGTCCCCTACTCAGTCACTCCAGGCAGTTTTGTTATGACTGATAGGACTGTCAGGCCTGAGGAAAAAATCAGTGCAACATCACTGGGCATTAAACTTAATGAAAGACAGAATACTGTTTCATCAGAGCACAGGCATTTCTAGAGTCTATCAACTTTCTAGTGGAAGCCACAGGTGAATCCTTACAGTTCACATGGTGAATTAACAAACTCCACTTAACTGTACTAGTTTCAAGTAAGGGCATATTTTGAAAGCCAGGAGAATGATTTTCACATGCAACAATTGCTTTTCACCTCCCCAGATTTTGCAACAAACCCCAGATAATCCAGTGCTTTATTTTATTTAGTGTAAACTGTAAACTGGGCTGACCATTTTGGTTAGTTCTTCTGAAAACAGCAAACTGCAACATTTTAGAGTTTGCATGTCTGCTTGAAAAAGTTGATAGGAAAAGAAACATGAAAAAAAACCATCAAAAGAGAATCCTAAATAGTTGAACTAACCTGCTTTAAAGTTAGGGGGAAATAAAAAGAATTTAACACTTCTGCTTTGCTTTCAAGAGACTGAGATGACGCTGCCAAGGTGAAATGGTAATTCAGCAAATGAAGTAAATCATCAGTGAGTACAAGAAGCTTCTGAGAAGCATTTTTTTACCTCTCCTCTCCCTGTCTTCTGCTGAAGAAGGAAGGAAAATAACAGAGCAGAAGTACCTTAGGCCAGCTCAAGAATTCTGTGTGCAATTAGAGTAATACTCTACATGCTTCTGCTCTAGTCAATGCACTAAACATATGCTATTTCCTCTTACTTGATTTTTCGTGTTTCAGAAACCATTCCTCCCTAGCCTTTTGCCATGAGCCAGACAGGAATGACTCATTTATTCTGGGATTTAAAAGGCACATTGTGTAAGTACAGTTAGTGAGTTTTACCTGCCAAAAATGAAGCTCCCCTAGGTTTCTTCAGAGAAGAGTTGTCCAGTCTCCCTTAATACCCTGACTTCAAGCACAGAATTGGGATTTACAAGTGTTTTATCTTTCTTTTGTTTGAACTTCTTTGTTTTGAACTTCTTCTTGAACTTCTGAACTTATGTCAAAGTGAAATATCTGTGTTGTGTTTGATACCAGCTCTACAGAAGGAGAAAAACTAGGAGGAGGTCAATGCCATAGCTATAAATTGCACTCAGGATGTGAAAAACTAAATATATAGTTGTTCAGTTTTATGGACACTGGGAGGAAGCATGTTTTTAAGTCATTGAATACTATGGTCTCCGCACGATTTCCATAACTACACAATTACAGCCCCTTACTGCTGGCTCAGAAGAAAAAGACATGAGAATTTTCCTTAATGTGGCATCAAGAAGGAGAAAACATTGGGCCTGACACAGGATTTTTAATGTCTTCTGTCCTGAGCCTTGAAACTTCACCTCTAGACATGAACAGAAATCTTCCCTGTTATGCACTGAGTAGCCCTCAAAAATATGTCAGCTGAGATAGCTGGGATATAATCTCTTCTGGGCACACTGAATTTTACCCTCTGTAAGTCGCCACCAGCTTCAGAGAATGAAAATTTATTGTGTGAGAGAAGAAACGTAAACCTGAGTACAATCTAAAGGGGAGCACAAAAGGCATTACTTGGCAAAGGAGCACAGAAAGGAAAGCCTTTTATAGGATCAAAACTAATAGATGCTTGCAGCGGGAAAAAGGTAAAGTAGCTCAAAGCTCTGCTTCAGGACAATATTTCCACATGTTTATACTTCAGCTAATTTGCTGAAAGACATGCAAAGTCTTATCCACTTTCTTCTACACTAGGAAAGAAATTCTATCATGAACAGTATGATTGCAACACCATTAAAACCATTAAAACTGTTATCATACACCATGACTTATGTGGAGCACTCTTTCTAACACTTATGTATGTATCTATTCCTATTAAAGAGCAATATATTCTTGTACTAGTTCAGGGGGAGAAGTGCAAAGAAATAATATATATAAGAATACCACCTGGTATTTTTAGGATAAAGTCAGTGCAAATTGATTTCTCTTCCTCACCTTAGTTCCTTTTCCCTTCAAAGCTGACCTGAATACTTAGTTCAGCAACAGGAAAAGTTCAGGAACAGTAGGTGTTTCCTTAATTGAGCTCTGGTGAGTACTCACAGCTCACTTCACAAGGAGTTATTTACTCACTTATTTATCTATTTATTTTTTACAAGTAACCTTTCTTTTTAGGAACTTCTTAAGATTATTTTGTCCTAGAAAATTTGCTTCAGTGCAGTGGTTTCTGCAAAGATGCTGCTATACAGAAATCACTAAATGATACTTTACTCCTTTGGCTTATCCTCTGCTGGAAATCCAGAAATGGAAGAGGTGCCAACAGGGGAGAACACTGGCACCACTGGTCTCAGTGGCAATGTCATTCCTTTGGACACCCCATGGTAAGATGTTACTGTTGAAACATACCTTCTGCATATGAGAAGTACTTGGTCACACCCATCCGATTTCTCAAATTTCGCATAAGCAGCATTACAAAGGAAGCAGGTAAGTTGCCTTTTTGCTGGTAGACTAGAAGCCCACTGAACTAGCACATAAGCCCATGCTGGGTCTCAGCGTTACTGCATAAATGCTGAATGACTCCACTTCAAAGTCTGAGCACACTGGACAGTATGCTTTCTTTCAGTGAGAAAGACAGCAATTTTTGTGCCCATTTATATTAATTTGGAACAATATTTTCTGATTTTCCCTCTAAGTTCAGGCACTGCCATGCATCAGCTCTTCAGTCTCAAGATGTATCCAGCTGACCTCAATACCAATTGTCTGGAAATCTGACATAGCAAAGTATATAAACTGCCTTTGTTCAGATTTAAATTTCGATTCAAGTCATGGCATTTCTCAGTTTAAAAGTGTATGTCAAGCATGTAATAATAGTATAAAATCTAACCATTAATTAACGTTTTGACAACGCCTCCAGTGTGAAAATTAATGCAATTAAATCGAGTATGCTAACAAAAGCCAAGAGAACAAAAAAAGGCAAAGAAAATGCAGCCTTATGGAGAGTCTTCATTCTGTTGTAACATGAAGGAATTTAGGGCTTTGGATTTTAGGTAAGAGAACAAAGGACATTTTTTATATGCTATTGCAAAACTCACAAATATTCCTGAGTTTTCACACAGCATTTGAATATTTATGAAATGTCAAGTATATTCACATAAAAATGTCACAGGACTTCTGAGAATCAATGATACTCTGTATTTTTGTATTATTGACTTCTTTTTTCTGGCCAGCATTTAAGCATTCTTAGACCATGCCTATTCATGGTAGAAAACAAGCATGATCCTAAATTTTGAGTGATGCAAGGTGACGCAATGAAAATGAAGGACAATGCTTTGGCTCTGAGCATTAACTCTCCTGAGAATAACATTACATCTCTGAAAACAAGAGCAGAGCCAATACATTTTTCATGTACTGTAAAACATACTTAAGCTTAGCTTTTATTGTCAGCATCTTTGGAAAAAAGAAGTCCCATTAAGCAGGGCTCTCCAGCAACTCCATTGTCCTCTCCCACAGAAAAGACATCTGCTAACACAGTTGTGCCTCATTTTCTCAGCTAAAGGACAGAAGATGCCATCACACATATTGGACTTCTCCAAGCACCCTGCCTACAGCATCTCAGCACAGCATCAAAGAAAGCATCTAAGAAAACGACAAAAAACAAGAGTGTGATTTGTTTATCTCCTTACCCTGTGTGGAATCCTTCATGAAGTGAGATTTACCAGATAGGTGGTACATCACAGGGCCTGTAAATTTATGGCAGTGTTTCCCAACAATTTCATTATACATTAATACTTCAAAATTTTAATGTCAGTTTCTTCACCTAAGCTAATTCACCCATATGATTACAACACACTTACAGTCCATGAAAAAAAAAAGGCATTTTGATACAGTATGTGTTTTATGCCTATTTAAAATAACATATTCCCAAGATGACCTGGCATGCATATGAAAGTTTTCTGTAACTGATCCAATTTTAAGCACAACTTTCCACAGACATTTGCTGATTATTGTTAGTTTCACCATTTTAAAACAGTCCTTAGTTTTAGATTATGTTCTTGAGCTTGCACTCTTTTTGTTCCTTTTTAAATTTTTTAGTACATTTTCCTCACAGGTAGCATTGCTGCTACTAACTGCCATCAATTTCATTATCCTTAGGGCCTTGACATGCCCATTGCTAATAATTCAACCAGTAGATAATAAAACACTGTTAGCAAACAAGAGAGCACTGCAGTAGGATTCCACAGACGTTAAAGTTACAACTTGCAAACAAATCCACAACACAAGAATTCCTTCCTTTTTTCTGTTTCCTCCAGGTGAGTATTTTAGGAAATTAGAAATGGCAGGAATACTAACACAAACAGCATTTTAATCACATATTAGAAATTTGAAATTTGTATTTTTTATCATGGTTATTTACACTACAGTCTGATAAAAGAATGGAAACCAAAAAATGTGACTTATATGCCCAATGAAGACGAAGTAACCCAGCTCAGATACTTGCAACTCTATCCTCTCATTTGATTTACAATCCAAAAATTAATCTCCCAGAGGTAATAAGCTGCTTCTTTTTTCTGACTGCAGAGTGCTGGGGATCAGATCATTACTGTCTGATAACAGTCAAAGCAAATGGTGAAATTTATAGAGCCTTCAGGCATGAATTTAAGCAATTAGCATTGTACTAGCAGCCTACAAATGTGATTTGAAAAGAATCCCTAAAGATCTTCTCTGCTATCAAAAGCCATTTCTTTACTCTTTCTTTTAGCTGCCTGTAATAACTTATCCTTTTGGGACCGAAGCATTCAATCCCATCTTTTTGGTTCAGTTAGGACACCCTTTTCCTATAACAAGGCAAAATGAAAACACATTTACAACACTTATACAACCTTCAGAAATGGGAACTTAGCTCTCATAATTATAGTGGAGACAGCTTATATTTGAAGTAGTCCCAAGACAATTTTTCATCCTTATTCTCAGCTAATCACAGGGAAAAGTTCCTGGCTATTCATTTTAAAATGCTGCAATAACTCTTTAACAGTAAACATTCACTTTGGAAGGATGCAGAAAATATTTTTTCCTTTACATAGAAAAAGTTTAGTTACTGGTGGAAAACCACTGAAAGCTCACACAGTTTTCTCCAAAAATCATAATAATTTAGTTTCAGGTCACCATCATTAACACCTCCTGCTCCTTTCGCTTGACAGGCCCTTGCAGTATCGGCTGCTGCTCAGTGTTTTCTGCCCTTTTGGTTAGGAAAGTGATACACCAGAAACAGTGAAGTTTTGGCCTTAGATAAGGGTACACTGAGGCATAGGTGACCTCTGTTACCCAGATGTCCACATGATTGCATGAGGGTCTAGCTCGGGGATTTTTTTTCCCTTTAAGAAAAAACAAAGTTATTTACAGAACTGTAATGCAAACAAACAAAAAAACCCAAATAAAATAAAGTAAAATAAATAAATAGATCCTTTTCCCCCATTCCTATACCTCTCAGCCCTAATAAGTTTGGAACCCCCATGGGGTGCAGGGAGACAACCTGAATCACCATAGGATTCTTCACTGGATGCAAGGGAATCCCTACTCCAGCGCCAGGAGTCCCTCTACTGCCTCCTCCTACTTTAACCTTGGTATCTGCAGGGCATTTTTCTCAAATATATGCTCATTCCTTTTTCACAGATGCTGTGCAGCACGTTCTTACCCTCTCCTACATACTTTATCACAGAGGCACTGCCACCAGCAGCAGTCATTGCCTCAGCTGCACCCAGTGCCACTTTTGTGAAGTCCATTTCGGAGCCATTTGAAACTGCCATTGGCCACCATGGGGGCATCTCCTGATGCCTTCTTACAGGATCCACTTCCATTATTGCCCAACCACATCCCAGAAAAACCCCTTCTTTCAATGTAAACCAAATATTACATCTCTGAATGAATTAAGAAACAGCTCTTGCCCCATTCTACATGCTGGCTATGGATTTACACAAAATCATGTGCAGAGGTGTCAAAAGTCATCAAATGAGAGCAGTATATCACATCTGGGAAGAGAGGGGCTACCAAACATGAAATTTTTTGAGAAATACTGTGTTTCTTCCTTTCAAAAACATTCCCAAGAACTCTAAGATGAAAAACTCACAGAATATATATATGTATAAATATATAACCTCATGTTACTACTGCATTTTGTTTTATTGGCAGGTATTCCTTGAGTAAATACAAAATGTTCTGCTTATCATTTTTCTACTTACTCGACAAGATTTGCTTAAAATCTTTCCCCTTATATATTAAGGACCTGTCATTTTCTTTGCTTTTTTCTGCTCCTTTGCCACTTGTCAGCGTTATATTAAGCTGATGATGTGGAAATTTCTGGATAATTAGCTTTGGGCAACATCACATTCACTGCTGAGTGATGATAGACATGTATAAAGGCATCAAAAACAGAAGGAAGAAACAAAAAGATCATCAGGGTCTCTGCAAAGGAGAGGCTTGGACTGCTCTCCTTGAGGCAAGAGAGGCTGGACTGCAGGCTGAAACTTTATGATTTAAAAATGGCAAAAAGGAGTTAGCGGGTTTGGGCTACAGTACACAGGTTTTCCGTCACAGAAAGGCTTGGACACATTGTGTGGGACTGGGCTCTTGGTTAGCTTTTATGTCTGGTCGCTTAAAACCCGTGTTATGCACGAAAAGGGAACAGCCTTCCAAGGCTTTGCTAGCATTCTTCTTGTCCTCAACACAGCACATTATAAATTCACACCTGAATAGGCACAAATGCATTCTGTGGATTACACAGCCATTAGATTGGTTTATATCTAGAGCCATATATTTAGGAAAGTTTGATATGAACATGTATAAACCACTAATGTGTAAGACTTGTGCTGCTGTTTCACTCTATTAAACTTCAGAAAAGACTGCAATAGAAACTTTGTTCTTGATATCCTATAAAATAATAATGAATAAAATTCAATGCAAATTTCCTTGCCAATTTTAATAATAAGTAGATTGAAATATTTGATGTAGCTTTGGAATCTCCCTACTAAAAACTTCCCAGGAAGTGGACACATGTTAATAATTTTGCTGTTGCTTGAAAGATCTGTTGACAATAAATAGAATATGTGAAATAAATGTCAATTCAGGTAACTCTGCCTATTTTTATTCTTCTGCTATTTCCCTAAAGTCAGTTGTATAGCAGTAATATCTTTGTTTCTGTTTTCTGCATTCCTGCTGCTTAATCTTCATCTGTAATCATGAAATCTCCCTCTGTAGCAAGAAAACACAATGTGATAAATGTAATTCTATGGCTTAAAGAAAAGGATAAAAAAATACTTTAAAAAAGAGCTGCTTTCAAGATAGAAAGAAAATAGTTGTTAATAACATAGCTGAAAGACAAAAATCTCTGGAGAGTATTCATACACAGATCAAAACCTTCAAAAATCAAATTATTCCATTGTGACAGGATGACTTCTTTTGATCTAATCTGGGTGTACCTCACAAGGATGAAGATGGGTACAGGTTTCACTATTTGTATTAAATAAAACTGGCCTTCAATTTCTGCAGGAGGATTTTTCACTAAAAGGAAAAAATCTTTTGTCTGTGTCCTAGAAAAGGAACAGACTTTCTAATATTTTGATCTCTGTTTTTTTCACTGTGTCTTTAATGATCTCCACTGTAACATTTTGAACCTATATCCCTTGTTCAGCCATGACCGGTCCAGTGCTGCTGTGATTGACCTCCTTATCTCTCCAAATTCAGGTCTTCCACGTAGTTTTGAAGACCAAAAAAGAAAGAAAACAGTTGAGCACTGCAGGGTCGGAGGCAGCACTCCAGAGGTCAGCGGCATCTCTCACATCTGTAGTCTGGTATCCCTGAAAACTCAGAGGAGTGTTTTGGCAGTAATATGAATAAGAATTTACAGATAAAAGGATCACCTCCTTGACATCCTCTCTGTAAACTCATGTGAAAGAGAAATTTCAGTGTCTACAGAGACAAGCGCTTCTGTGGAACCACAGTGGTAACTGCAAAATGGTTTCATTACCACCGTGCAGCCCATTCACACACCTGCTTTGGAATCCTGCTTTGGAATCCACCTTCGAGCAGGGGCACAACCTGCCTGGTCTAGGTTTAACACTGCTTAGAGAAAATCCCACTGTTTACCACATGAAATCAGCTTCAAAATGTCTTTGTAAGAGGTACTGAGAGCAGATTTGAGATTATTGGAAGGGGAAAAAAAGGACAAAAGTAAGCTTTAAAAGGATTTGCTAACTCTGTTTAATGTACAGACACAGCAGTTCTAGACAACTAATCATCCAATATTCATAGTGCATAAACTGCTCTGCTGAAGGCCCTCTTTTGTCTGAGCACACCATAGCATTGGGAGTGCTGGTTCATACTAGGTCAGAGCAGGTCTTCCGCCTCCTGCTCCTCAACCCTTCCTGGGTTTGACAGGAACAGAGTCTCTCTTTACCTAACCTGGGACTGGTCTCAGAGTGTAAAACATACTGATGAGCCCTACCTTGCAACTTCTTCGTTGTTCCTCAGGAGTTCATCGTTGTTCCTGATCTGAAAACTCCTCCCAGCAAGGACAAGGATGGCAGTTTTCCCCAAGATTTGACGCGCTGAAGATCAGCTCATGAGAGGCGCCCACCTTTTACTCTCCCATCAGGAATACAGTCAGTCACTCAAAGTATACCCAACAGTCTAAAGACTTTTTGGTCCACTGTGAAAAGCAGCATTTTAAAGGAAATAAAAAAGAAACATGCTTTCACCCCTGTAACTGAGCACACCAACTTTTAAAGTGTCACAAAGAATCATAGAGTGAGATCTTCAACGTAGGCAAAAGTCATAATTTTTGGTATCTGAATCATATACTTTCTCTTACTACTAGTCCATTATGAGAATGTAAAATAACTAACTCCCCAGGTGCTACCAGTAGTCCACTGCTGTTGCAACTCATCTGTCACTCACAAGGGCAATACTGGGGACATTAGGGGGCACACTCCTGCCAACTCCCATCAAAATCATGGATTTTGAACCATGAACCACTTGCCTGAGTCACAGAAACATAGAATGTCTCATGTTGGAAGGGACCCATAAGGATCCTCAAGTTCAACTCTCTGCTCCTCGCAGGACTACGTAAAACTAAATCCTATGAGTAAAAGCATCTCCCAGATATCACATTTGCATTTGCCTAATGCTTATTGAACCTCTGGTAATATTAATCACTTTCTTTACTCCAGCTTAACAAAACTTGAAAGTTCACTATTCACCATGAAAAACCCCTGATTTCAGTCAGCTGTCTTAACAAAAAAGGTAACAGTTTTATTGCTTACTCTTTAATTTGTGTATTATGGGATTTGTTGAGTAACAGGCCTGCATTTGCCTCATCTATCACCGACATGACTTTGCAAACCTCAAATACTTTTCCATTCTGAGAGAGTTTTCATATATCACCTGACTTATTAACAATATCACAGAACAATCAAGACAGAAAAAGAGCAGTTCAATTACTGTATAAAAACTAGCTTATACATTCTCTTATTTAGGAAATATAAAAACAATTCTATAAACCTCTTATATACCTATGAGTTTAAACCACAGGTTATAAAAGACACATAGTCCAATAGTCCAGTACTGAAAAGAAATTTGTCAACAATGTTCTTTAGCAGAGATCTGACTGCAAGCATTGATATTTAAGTCATCTTCATAGTAATATTTCTGTGACTATGCAACTCTTACTCGTGCCTAAATATTTTCAGGTGCATGTCACAAAGAGGTGAGATGGTCACTAGTGCAGAAGATATCTGTAATAAATTAAGTGTCCTACTGGTTTAAAAAAGATTAATAAGTCATGTATATAAATATCATAAGAGCATGAAACCAACTGCACTGTCTGCTACTTCTGTGCTAGAGTTAATTTTCCCATCTACTTGTATAAACAATATACTAAAAATTGTTTCTATTTCCATCGTCAAAATGGTTTTAAGACTGCTCAGCACTTTTATGGACCATACTAGTGGATTTAACCTACAAAAACAGACTTCATTTATATAATAAGGGAGGGGTACCTATTTGTATAGATATGCATTTATGTTTATTAAAATTTAAATTTTACATTCATAAAATGAAATTTAATCGGATCACCTGCTCTCTGAAGAGCTGTATCATATATCAAATCATGTGACATGATGTGTTTCTCGTGGATTTTTCCCCTCGCCACTTCTGGTATATCTATCTTCTCATACATATCTATAAGATCAAGAGTTTCTTGTCTCATTATGTATGTAATTCAGTGAGAAAACTTGACTTTTCTTTCAGTATTTTTCTCCATTAATCAGATCAGAAAAAAGAAGACCCTTAGGCAGGCAGAAAATCAAATTACTTTTGCAGGGTTTATGTCTGAGGACTGAGACTATGGATGTTTTCATAAGGCAACTGCTCAGAGAGTAATCCTGCACACAAAGGCTTCACAGCATCTCTGTAAAAAAGCAAACAAATTGAAAGCTCAAAAAAATCCCAAACCAAAACAAAAAGAATTCCCTAACGTTACCTTGAGTTTACAGAATCAGATAAAATTGTGCTGTTGGAGAATGCTTTGACAAATTGAATGAGAAAGTGGTATATTCCTTTTCAATTCTGGCACCACTAGATCTACCTCTGTGTACACAGTATATATTTGATTATCAGCACTAAAATATGTTATGCATAGGTTAATAACAAATCTAAAAACATTCCTGAATAAACTTCACAAGCTTGCCTAAGATTTCTCCCCTCCTATTTTTCATGACCAGTCTTTTCCTTGGTTAGCAGCTTGTCTCATTTGCTGCTGGCTTTCCATTGTTCAGGTGTTTTTAAAAATTTTTCTCTCAAGTTTTCTTCCTCAACTACATTTTTAATATTGTCATGAAAACATGATTCTGTCCTAGTTCACCTTACCACAAACATCTGTCTCTGTAACCCCAGATAGCTCATGGCCTTGAAGGTCATGGTCTTGTCAGACAAAAGATAGCAAGAACTGCAGTACAGGAATAAGTACTTAAGGACAACCTGCTAAAGCCTGGTTTATACGTGAGAGATGGATATGCATAATTCTTAATAGGAAAAAATAGATCTTATTAAATATTCTTGTAGAAGTTCTAAACTGCTTCCCCAAAATAATATTGATCTTACTTAGGTCTTTTAGACCTCTGGCTAAGGTAAATTGCTGTCTTCCCTTATGAACCTGTGGACCTTGGCCCTTTATCCCTGATAACTCTGGCTCACCTTGCTACAGAGCTTAAGACACATGATTTTAATATTCTTACTGATCAAACAGAGACTGAGGAAATTCAGAATGACTAGTAACCTCTGCCTTTTTAACTCTGTAGCTTTTCTATTCTGTATATCTGACAAGGGAAGATCTGAATACTGCTTCAAACACAAAGAATCTTTTCAGATGCATTTACTGCAAGGAAGGTACAGTATTTCCCCGAAAAATTCAAGTTAATCTCTTATAATCTGTTTCATAACAGTTACAGAAAACTCCTTTCACTGGATTTTTATTTTATTTTTGGTACAGAGGTAAAAAAACATTCACTATTACTATGCAGCTTATAAGTGGCTCCTATTTCCTTTCCTTGATAGCAGTCATCTGCTTTGATTTCAAGGTTCTCGTTTGCCACATAACTTTTAAGGTACATGTCTAAGAAACTTTCCCAGGAAAAAAACTGCAGTTTTGAAAGCAAATAAACTCAAAAAAAAGCAAAACTAATCAAAAACCTATAGGCACTTTTTTTCTCCCCAAGAAAAAACTTGCTTTTCTTCACAATGTATCTCATACTAGCTGGCAGGAATCTTTCTACTATGAGATATCTAATCCCACTCAGAGTATAACAGAGCACCAGGAAAAGAGGAAGAAATTTACTGCAAGGGCATAAATCCCAATCTGCTTTAGGCATCAGGCAGATAAGTTTAATTACTCCTTTGCAGTTTATTTGAAAACTTCTGCTCTTGGTTCAGGCTGAAAGACTGACATATAAACATCCGTCTTCAGTCAGCACAATCACAATCACAATTAGGAGCTGGAGCACTTCACTTTCAAGCATCCATTGTGTGATGGTTAAATAGGGTTCAGTTTGTAGCAACAATATAATTTATTGACTATGATCTAGGCAATCTGCTCAGTTGTTATAGTTCTGTAAAAATATTTGTTGTGGGCATCACACAACAACTGAGCTAGAGTCAGAAATTCCTAATCAGTAACTAGGGTTAGTAACTAGTTAGTACAACAGTAGCATAAAATAACACCATTGATGTTTTATTTTATACCAAGTGAAAGTGTTGACAGGGTAAAACAGACACAACATTTTGACTTAATCCTCATTTCTTGAGACAGCAATTATGTCTCAAAGCATTAAAAGGATTAAAAGCCTACTCAGTGGCCCACTAGGTAACTATACAATTCACTCTGCAGTGTAAAGCATCCAATTATATAATTGGTCCTGAGCTGAACTCAGTCCCTTCAGAGTGCCTGTAATTCAGCTTTTGCTGGGATAAGAACACATTTGAAACAAAATTGCTCTAATGCAAGGATGCAGATTTCCTAAATTCCAATCCAAGGACATTGCGAAGTACCAGTCTGTTTTCTGATATGATGCTTTAGTCTGCAAAAGTAACAGTGAAAGCTTTAATTAATTCATAACTACATATTTAATTGCCCCCATGACTGCTGCAGTAAAACTACCTTTTTTTGTGCCAAGCACAGGGTTGGGAAAGTACTCTCACATTTACAAATTTTCATCTTAACTTGTCAGGCAACCATTACTCCTCTTTTCATCATAAATCTCCAAAATTTTCACCACATTTTGCCATTCCTAAACTTCTCATGCATGGATTGATCTGAATTCTGGTCTCTGTCTTTTTGTTGTTGTTGCTGTTGTTGTTTTCACTTTTTTTTCCTTTCAGAAGTCCTTGGCTCATGGCTTGAAAACCTAGAGTCTATAAACGGCCTTGAAAAAAAAGTTTCAGCTAACTACTTTCGCTTTTTCCATGTAGCTTGACAGGTCACTTAAATTATGGAGCATTAGCTGGTCTTCCTCTCTCACAGACAGAGAGAGATGAATATCCATGGAGTTTGTGAAAAGATAAGCCTGTTTCCACAGTTGGAAGCAAAGGCCTATTTATTTGCATGGCAGCTCTCAGTGAGGGCAAAGGCTGACCTTCTGTTCCCTGAATGATGTTTAATAACAACCTCTTGTACTGATACCTCATGCAGGTGGGAATTTCAACTTCCCTTGCTGCTGGCTTTTCACCAATCATCTGCACTTACCTCTAAATTCGTACTGCTTTTTACATTGGGTCAAAATATGTCTAACTCCATGACTCTTCCTATTTGGGAAGTTGCATGAGTTTTGGGAATATGTAGTCTAGGTCCAGTGACAGGCTTTACAGATGACTGATACCAAAAGAACACATCACTTTTTTGGATATAAGCAAATTCTGTTATTTTCTAGAATAGTACGGTACAATGCTAAATATATAGAAATTCCTGTTGTCTGAAAACCAGCTACTTTTTTACAATAACCACCTAATAAAAATCCCAAAGAAAATTCACAAGGATCTCACAGTTTAAAGTTATACAAGCCCTTACTGGAATATTAGGCAGTTAATTTTTATAAATATTACATTTCTATCCTTTAATATCTTCTATTGCACATATAATAATTGAGCATTAGTTGCAAATATTTATACATTAACCATGCAGAAGGATGTTTTGCAAAGAAACCACTTAATGAAGGAAACACATGAAGAAACCAAATTTTCTGTGGTAAAATGGGATCATTTAGCCTGAGGAATATTCATCAGAGTAGTATCTTTATGTCTGATTGCTGTTATTTGGTTTTGGCCCATTTAGTCAGTGCATATTGCTTCTCTTCTACAGCCGGTGATTTCTATTTCTTCTTCTTCAATATGAGGTTACTGATACATTTGAGACGCCTGTTAACAGATGCCACTTCATGACAGCATTGTCTGAACCTCAAAATCGGCAGTAAGTCCTGCTCCTTTCTTCCCAGGGGCTTAGAGAAACCTCAGAAAACAATGGTTCAACCTCCACTGTCCAGCTCCAGCAAACCTTAGCCCTGAGACCAGCAAGCGTGACAGAGATGGAGATGGGTGCATTTAACCTTGATGCCTCCCTTCCCCACACAGCCTGAACAAAGCCTTTCCCAAGGCACTGCTCCCCACAGCCTTCCTGCCCAGCAGCACCCATCCCATGGGATAAGAGCCCCTGCACCACTGGAGTCCCAGCCCTCCAGACACACAGCAACACTGGACCCCAGCTGGGAACAAACATTCTGGTGTTCTTTTGCTCACATAGTAGCTACTTTTCTCCCATCTGGGGTGCAGATTATCATTGAAAGACCAACCAGGTTTCCACCTACTTGTTTGCAGCATGGGTTTCCCCTCCCCATCACCTAATGTGGATTTCTGTGAAAACAGTCCATTGGGTTCAGTGTCACAACAGCAGAGAATCCCTCCGGACTCTCTGTTTGTGACTAGGGTTGAGGAGGATCCCCCTCTCCTGCCCTCAGCACCACCTTTCTGAGATAGTTCCTCTCATCTGTGATTTATGCTATTTCTACCTGCCAGGTGGAACTAAAGGTGCTGGGACATACTCACCAAGCAAAATTACATTTATAATGTAATGTGGATAAATTCCCAAATTGTCAAAACTTACTCAGAAAACTCCTGTTACCCTTCTTTAGGTGGGTGAGATGAATTTTAGCCTCTTAGGGATAGTCCAGTGAAAAGTAATGACAGTTTCAATTGTATTATCTTTTAGCAAATGTTAGCTGCTCCTCCTGCCCCTCTCCAGGTGGTGGTCCTGCCCTCTGCTGATGCCACTGCTTGAGACCTAAATGCAGGCAGCTTTCACTTACTTTTCTTACTGCAGGATAGGGCTTTATAGTGAACTTCAATGACTACTGGGAGAAAAAATAAGTATTTTGCCTTGACAAGCTAACATTAAACACCCTGACAGGTGCAGTTTTAAAGATATAATTCGATGGGCAAGTACTGAGGATGAAATTCCACCCTTCTTGCCTCTGGTAATGCCTTACTTCATACTCCTTGCATTGCTGCAGGACATTCTGTGCCTGTTTTGATCCACTATTTTAATCTGTGAATAAGTAACTGATATTTTCTAGGAGTCATGCACTTGGCAAATATACATATATATAGATATGTGCCAAATACACTCTTTTTTTAATATCTAAAAACAGCTTTTCATCATGTTCTCTAACACATTTTGTGTAAAACCTTAGTAACATATGATCCATTTTTCTTTCCTTAAAAAAAGATTAACCAGCAACAATTCCAAACACAGAAAAGTATATCCACAGCACAAAAGACTAAGCATGTGGTTGAATACTGTCCCAGCCAGTGCTTTTATGGAGAACAGACCACCATTCCAAGGATTCTAGAAAGCCTGAACAGTATAACAGCAGGATCTTTGCTCTTTTTTCCTAAGTACATGAAAAGCACAGAGGTCTTACCTGTCTCCCATTCCAGAGGCTATGGCCAAATAGTGTGCTGAACAGAAGCCAGGCGTCAGGGTAAGACTGCATTATTTCCATCAGATACAACTTGCTTTCGTTGTGTTTGATTTCGTATTGTTTGATTAGTGGCTGCAGAAGAGAGAGAAGTCAGAGAAATACAGCTCTTTTTGTCCTCTAGTGCAGAGGTGGGCAAAGTTACTAGGCCTTCTAATTTTATGTCTCTCACTCCTTATAGTATCAACCCCAATTCTCACATCACAGTGAATTGCACCTCACCCATGAGCCAGGAGTGTGCCCTTGTGGCCAAGAAGGCCAATGATATCCTGGGGTATCCCTGGTGAGGCCATATTTGGGGTGTTTTGTCCAGTTTTGGACTCCTCAGTACAGAAGAGACATGGAGCTGAGGGCTGCAGAGCTCATCAAGTGACTGGATCTTCTCACTTATGAGGAAAGGCTGAGGGAGCTGAGCCTGATCAGTCTTGAGAAGGGATGACTGAGAAGGGACCTTATCAATGTCTATCAGTATCTAAAGGGAGGGTGACAAGGGGATGGAGCCAGGTTCTTCTTGGTGGTACCAACCAATAGGACACAAGGCAATGGTCAGAAACCGATGCACAGGAAGTTCTACCTGAATATGAGGGAAAACTTTACTGTAGGAGTAACTGCACACTGAACAAATTTTCAAGGGAGGTTGTAGCATCTCCCTCCTGTGGGTGTTTAAGAACCATCTGGATACAATTCTGTGCCATGAGCATGAGCAGGGAGGTTGGACCTGATGAATCCCTGTGGTCCCTTCCAACATGACCTATTCTGTGATATACCATGATTCATTCTGCAACTATTCCCACTGATCTCAATTAAACCATTTTAGAGAAACATTACAGTTAAGAGGGGAAAACAGAAAAAGGACAGATGTATGTGGTAGATGTTAATCTTGTTAAATGAGTAGAAGGCACTCTGATATTTTGTTAATAACCAGTGAGGTGCAAGAATCATATGCAAGAGAATAGTTTTTCAAGATCAGGAGAATGATGATTTGCAAGACTTTATTCCTCTGGTAGGTGATTAAGGAAATAAACAGAAGATGTCCTCAAATAATCTTACAGGCCTGGTTATGTAATAGTACCAATTATGAAGGGTTTTTTACACAAAGCAAGGAATTTAGGTACAAAGACTATGAATTTTCTTCTTACATTTCCTTAAACAATTTTTTCTATGAACCACAGATGCAGTATTTGCAAACCCATACCCTTCCAAAACTGGATATTTGGGGGCATCTTTCAGAGGGGGAAATGGGTAATACTCCCAGAGAAGCTGCCAGCTATAATTGAAGCCACCCACATCCTGTCAACATGCTGCTAGCAATTTTTTCTTCTAACTAATTAACACCTTAGTCAAGATGTGTTTGCTTTTGTCTCTTGACTTACCTGACATTTTTTATATGATTTAAGTGGGAAGTTTGAAGAAACTCTGCAATAAAAAACTATATGTGCAGGATCATCACATTGTGAAACAGGACCACTCTCTCCAAGAAAGGCATGAATTTTTCCCATAGTTGAATTTACTGAGGAAACAATGACAGCCACATGAATTTGAATTTTTTTTAGTTTCTCTACTTCAGTGCTGCCTTCTCACAATGTTTTCAGATTAAACTGTTCACCCGTAAGATGTTGCAGCAACTATTGTTGCAGCTGTGGAGCTGAATTTTATTTTTGTCTAAAATAACATAGTTACTGCAGGCTGCTAATTCTACTGTTGGTTCTTTTCTGACAAATATTCATAAAGGATTTATGACTGCTACTTAATATAATATCTCTGGGGTACAGCATTGCAAGTGTCCAAGGCCTAATGCCCTCCCTCTGCCTATGGATGGATTTTCTTAAAAGAGTCCACCACCTCCTCTTAGCTGCTTTTGAGGTCAGAAGACAAAAATTTACAGAGGGAAGGTTTAAAAATTCAGCTCTGATTGAAAACACATGTAGCATTGTCCTGAGCCATCTCTTCTAGACTATACAGTGAGAGAGCTGCCAGACCTAGATAATGTAGCAATTATGTTAAATCTTGTAGTTCTCCAGTTTTACAGATTTTAAAAATTGTGTAATTTAAACATTGTTTGAATAGCAACAATACAAGGGGGAAGGGAATAAATTCAGTCTACTGTTTGTTTATTGACCAAGCAACAGTTGCTGCATTCTACAATGGATGGAAGGAAGTCAGTAAAAAGCAGATAAACCTCTCACCATGTCAGACAATTGTGTATATCAAACAGTCTCAATAGCAAAATCAGAGCATAACCTAGATAAAGACAAGACTAAGAAAACCAGAAAGATGACTCCTTGTACATCTTGAGTCTTCAAATGGATGTTCAGGCAGCTCACTTCAGTTTTCCCCAGCCTGTGCTTCAGTGTATGGAGTGGGAAAGCTGCAGACATTCACCAGCCTGGGGAAAACAAAGTGTATTTCCCCAAAAGAGTGCACTTTACAAGCTTCAGGAGGTACTGCTGAGGCAGTGTATTCCAAACTTGCTTAACAGTGATACGGTCTCCAGCACTGCATCTATCAAACATTAATGAACTCATCTTTGCAAACCTTGGGAATCATTATCTCCCTTTTACAGATGGAGAACTGAGTCACAGTAAGATGTGAATGATTTGCCTAGAGGAAATCTGTAGCCAAGCCAGAAACTGAACCCAAACCTTTCAAATTTCAGAGCACCATTCTCAGAGCATACCATTCCAGTCTGATATGCTGGGAAATTTATCAGGTATTGTACATCTCTGGTAAGCTCCCAGCACTCCTGTTGTAGCTCAGCACCTCAAAGCCCTGGCTGAATTCCCCATTGAGGTAGTCATTTAATTCAGAGCAAATTCTGTTTTCATGATGTTTGTGTTACTAATATAATGGATTGCAATTCCTTTTCTAAAAAGACAACATCACTGTCAGACTTCTCTTTGCACTGATTTGTTGTTAGTCAACAAACCATCACTTGGTACTGTGGAGGAGTACAGCTCATTTTCAGAGCAGTTTGTCACTGAGACCATATGAAGGCACAGCTACGTGTGTATTATAAGCTGGGTGACATTTCTGATGTTACTACAAATTCTGTCTTTTAGATTTCTCAGTCTGCTTAATGAATTCAGTATTCCATGTAACTACACTGGTAATTTACAGTGAACTGCATTGGTTCAGTGAGCAAAAACTACTAATCCTATTCCATTAATTCTCACTGCATGAAGGACATCAAGCGTACTTATAGACTTTAGCCTAGAGACTGTCTACCCACAGAGAAAAAAAATATTTGAAAGAATAGTAAGAGGATGACCCAGCTAATGATTCATTTTTTAGTTTCACTGCTTTTATAATATCTTGTATTTAAAGAAATTGTTCTGATTCAGACAAATAAAAAGCAATCTTTTTCCCCTATGTTTCAGTAAATAATTTTATTCCTAGAAAAGGATAAAATAAGAAGGAAATCTTAATGTTTTAAATACAGAACAGAGGATGAAATCACTGAAAACAATTCGGGAAGATCCACTGGGGCAATGCATAACAGTGCAAAAAAGAAAATATTTGTCCTAAGGTTTATCCATTATAAAAGATATTTGAACATTAATTTCAATTGGGTAGAAGAGTCACGGCTCAAGTTTACTGGCATATATGGAGTGACAATGGGCTGAAAAATAACATGAATAAAATGAAACTAAAAAGAATACAAATAACACGGCAACTCTTCTTGGTCCCTCCTTAAATAAATGAGGTCCAGCTCTAATGGGTTGCATCCTGGCAAGCTCAGGTTAAATTACTCCATGGCCTTTTTAAAGATATTTTTACTGACTTCACAAAACAGAAGAGCCTCTCTTTGCACTTTTAGAAATGGTACTTTATCAGAGCACCAAGCATGAATATGGAAGTCAGCCTTTCCCACCTTGGGAAGAGGTTTTGAGTGGCATCCCTGAGACTGCAGCAATGCTGCCCTTGGAAGAGGAATTCTATCAACCGTCCTGATCTGCCTTCACATAAGCAATCATGAAACATTATTTATCATGCAATATATAAAAACTATACGTGTATGCATAGGTGTATTTTTATGTGCTTATACATGTAAGCTGGGGGGTTTTAACATATTCCAATAGGCATATATGGGTATATTGTCTGCATATTTATGTACGTGCATAATGTTGACATGTACACACATATACATACATACAGTTACACATCATCTGAAAATACTTGCTGAAGCACAGACAAAAATTGTATTCACTATGCTCCTACTCATTAAACTGATATTTCCCTTTTTATATTACACACTCTGTGTTCTATTCAAAGTGGAGCAGTTCCAACAGAAAGGACCACAAGGAGGATAGCTGAGATTTTTATGTCATAACACAACATTTTGCTACCTCAGTTTCCTAGAAATAATGTGACTGTTTAAATGGTTAGATCAAGGAGAATAATCTACCTCAGTTTCCTAGAAATAATGTGACTGTTTAAATGGTTAGATCAAGGAGAATAATGACTGTCACTTCCTCTAGAAGGCTGGAAAATCAAGACCCATTTTCTCTGCTTTTAGTTTCTGGCACGTCTAAGAAAATATTCCTTTTCAAGTTAAATAGAGTGCTTCATGTTGAATGAAGTGCCATATTTCACGGTCTTCCTTCAAAAATATTAGCAAAATATCTTTCAACTGAATTTTTCCTGGGGGGGAGGGGGGGGTTAACATTTATTAAAGTAGAAATGTAAAATCCATATTTTCACAGGCCTACTGATAATTACAAAAAATGTGCCAGTGCCAGTAATGACAAGCTAAGGCCACTCCACTCACTAAGAAAAATAGGAAAACTCATCAAAAAGGATATAATCTATTAAACTGAACAAGGAAGACTCCTTAAGTAAAAGAGAGAGAACAATCAATACAGTACAAGTAGAAAAAAATACTGCCTGACATTTATCTGGGAGGTGAGTGAAAGGATTGTCTAAAGTAACAGAATGCAGGAGACAGTGATTCAGACTGCAGCAGGACTGCAGATAGGGCATAGCTCACAGGAGTAAAATAAACTGAAGTTCATTTGGGAAAAGAAAACCTCTGGTGTCCAGGGCTGTAAAAAATCAACTTCTGTGCTAAGGGATAAAGCTACTACAGGTGAAGCTGGGCCTTTGAGTTTTCTTGAGTTTTCCTGGAGTTCTGTAATGATCATCTGACTGCATATTCTGAAAAACCTCTCTGTAAAAATGTCTATAATTTCTGACCAAAAAATCTTTCTTTTACTACAACTCTGTGACACTAAACATGACATTTAAACAGAAAAACAGCAAATGCAGAGGCATATTTTACTTCTTCTAAATAAGAAATCCAGAGAGCATTTGTTACTCATGGTAAGAGCTCCAGCTATGGCAGAACTGCTACAAGAAGATGTCCTGAAATTGTACATAAAGTTTTCTAAACTCATTTTCATTTGAGTAGAAAGACTGTTAGGAGATTCACCAAGAAAGCATCAAGACTTGGCACACAGACTACAGGAAAAAGGAAGTAATATGGGCACATCAGAGACCCCTGTGAACTTTAGACATCACATCCCCAAGAGAAGAATGTCGTCTAACTCCTAGGTGCTAATGGCCCACTCAGTGCAATGGCTAATCTGCCACCTGAACTTCAGGGATCAGTTGCTACATTCCTGCCTTCTCTTACCATGTAAGACATAATAATTCTGAGAGCCTAAGGCTGATGGTGATGACTCCTGGACTGGAACTGAAGGCACCAAAGTCCTAAGCAAAGTTGATGAGCCTGGGGCTGTCCATATATGTAGCACTATATCATTGCTTAAACACTTATTTCAAAGAAAAGTACATTTGGACACAGAGCTTAACATTATTTCAGACAAAGGTTTTATACCATTTACATTTTTAATATAACCTTTATATAATTTCAAAGCATTCTCATAGAGCCGACAGAGAATGACTCGAAATCCAGCCCAAGAGAACTCAAAAGAATGACAAAGCTTTGTTGCCCCTTCACTGTTCTTCTCTACCTTATGAGTATAAAAGGCAGTATGTAAAGTGTCATGCTTTCAATAAACCAGTGGAACATGAAATGTTTCAATAAAAGAAAAGACTTCCTAAAAGTGCAAAGTTAATTTCATATATTAATTAGATTTTTATCAATCATTAGATTTTTTTCAATGACCATATAATTAATATTTTAGGTTTTGTTCACTTGTTAAAACAAAAATAGGCCAATAAGTACAAAAAAACCAGTTTTCTTTTCCCCACAGACTCCTAGCAACATTTTGACATGTCAAGACTTCATCTTGCTCAAAATATTCTCTAAGCTATTATTTGTTTAAAATCCTTCCAGCAGTTTTTGGATTTGGCACAGAAGATTTCTGTAGAACTATGTTTTTCCTTTTTTTGACTGGAGCCTGCCTGCATTAGAACAGTCTTTCCCTAGATCCATAATGCCTCTTGGTGTCTTATATAAATGAAAAGGGTATAGCAGAGAAAAAACCTTTGGAGTTTCACTCTTGCTTACAACTTTTGAGTCCTGTCATCATTGTATGTCTAGTTTGGAGGTATTAGTCATTTGTTATCATTGTCATTATTTATAACACAATACTTAAATGTGTAGTAAATTCCATTTTGATGGAATCTGCATCTGCATCTCCTTTTATGACTCCTCAAGGTAAAAATGATTCTAGTATTGAGATCATATGATGTGTTGAGCACAGAAAACCTTGTCAATTGAAGTAAACTTTGCTTTATAAGGTTTAGAGATACAGTTTAAATAACTTCAAACCTATTTTTACTTTTGCATGCCAAATAATACATTCTTTTTTCTTTTTTCCATAAAAACCATACAGTTTGACCTATATAGCAAGTACAAATAACATTGCTATATTTTAGGGTCGTGCTCAGTCAGACATTTAAAGGACTCCTTGTCAGGGAGAGGAACCAGACTCCTCAAAAGCTGCCAGTCTTACCTTTCTATGAAACAGTCCTTCCACTTCTCAACAGAGAGTTCCAAAGCATCACACCAAATAAAACAGATGCTCACAGTTGGTGTTTAATTATCCCCATGACAGCAGTGGGCTCTTTCTGTCTCAAAGAATTCCCCTCTTCATACTGTCCCTGTCACCACATGTGAACAGAAATCCAGACTGGACAAACCATAGAGAGAAGGGGTCAGTGTAGGTTCTTGGAGATATTTGTGGACCTGGGAAGAACACTGGTTATTGCTTAGCATGGTAACTTTTAAAATCAGGAAGGAAGGTGGGTACACTGATGTCATTTAAAATTTAAGGATTCCTTTCTTAAAGATCAATGTTCAATGTGCTGACTAGATGCCATCTATGAAAATAGGGAAATACCAAATTTTGATCTAAGTTTGTCATACAGGTAAAACGTGTGGGTTATCAACTGACTACGACCCTGACATCAATCCATGGTAAACTGGAATAGGTGAAAAAGGACAGCAAAACATGTAGCAAAGGTCATAAAAATGCTCCACTTCTAATAGAAAAGGCATTAAGTTTTCACATTTACCTTTGATATTTAGGAAGAAACTGTGAAAACATTCCTATAATTCCAACAGCACATACAAAACCCAAAGGCTATAATTCTAATTAATTCAATTATTCTGTCTGTGCTTGCTGCTGCTGCTTTTAAGCTACCACTGCTAAGTTATGTGCATTTCAAATGAATATTTCATTTTCCAAACTGGCTGTTGGCACAAGATATGTAATAGCTATTAGCAATATTACTGAATACAAGATAATTAACAAGGTAGCAGCCTTAGCAAAACACATCTTGATGGAGGAAAAAGGAAAAGAAACTTCAGCAAAGAATTTTTGTCAAATGAGTGATATTTCTAAATTTAAATTTATTTGAAAGATTAAAGGAAGAATGCAGTATAATGTACTCAATGGATACCATCTGAAGTTGTCTTAGTATTAATATTATCTTGCAATCAGTATTCTCATGTGATTAAAGGCTGTATAATCTGGCTACAAAAAAAGAAAAGGATAAAAAAGTAAAATCAAAATGATCTAGGCATTCTGTCCTGCTACTCAGATTCTGCCATGGCTGATACTATTCAGAAAAAAGTAAAAAATTTTCTTTCCTTCCAGGAAGGAGGACAGAAAGGAAATGAGCCTATTTGCCAATTAGAAGTATGAATGAATGGGTAGAAGCGGCACAGTCATTAGTTTAGAATTGACACAGGTGGTGCAACCAGTTCCCTAAAGTCTCTAATGCCAAACATAAACTGGGCTGACCTCAATTAGTAAAGTTAGTAATATAAAGTAATATTCAAATTCCTCAAATTATATATAGCTATAACCTATACACCATCTACAACCACCTAAGTTCAAATATCCTTTTTATTGATGCATATTTCATACAGTATCATAAGCCCTAAAACTGATTCTAATATTTGATACATATATATGTGTGTACAATTCACTTGAAGCTACAGCTCTTGGCTTGGTATAAGACTGGGCTCAAAAAGGAATTTTCATCATATCAATATTTTAATGAAAATCCAGTACACATAAGGGTAAATTTTAAACTGCAAAAACTAATCTATTGTGCAGCTGCTATAGATGATAAGCTAACTATATGCATCCTTACCAGAGACAGCAGCCCAGTATGAGGGAACACTAACTATAGATAGAATTTTGGAAAACTAAATGGCCCCTGACCTTGACTATCCAATCGGCCACTCAAATTTTCTTTAAAGAATAGTTTGAGCCAATTCTTAATAACACCATCTGTAACTATAAGGTTTCTTAGTTTAACTGGTTATCAGCTTTTCAGAATTTACAGATTTTTGCTAAGGAAAATCTGACCTAATTTTTGTAAAATGTGTAGTCCAATGCTCACTTTGAGTATACAACATGAAGAGATGTGTATCACCTGGAAAGAAATTTCAGTCACATTTAAGTGACAGTGGATACAGTGAGCAATACAGGAACAAATGCTCCTGTAATTCTCAACATATTGTTAAGAAGCACTGACCATTGCTTTATTTACATATGGAATTTCTTTAATGTATTTTCCATTCTCTTGATTCACTGGCAGGAACTTAGGCTGGAGTTATGATATTTTGCATATATAAATGCTGGAAAAATAATTTTTATAATGCTTCTTGCTGAATGTTTCTGTGTCAAAAGTATGGGACTATTCACTGTGTTTTCAACAGAAAGCTCATTGTGGATGTCATTCAAAATAACAAAAGTGTTTTCTTGTTTTACTGGCTAGTCCTTGTATCTCCAGTGTTTCCTCCTATAGATTGTATGAAAAGATTATAGTCTGCAAGGAAACCAATGGAATAGAAATATCTCTCCTATGCATAAGCATTGCATTATCTAACAGAGGAATATTACTAACATGTTAAAAATAAGCAGTCAAAATTTGAGAAAAATCAGGATTAAGGATGCATATTTAATATGCAGTTCTTTTTACGAGTTCTCTTTTTCTTGAAGCAAAGATTAATTACAATGTTTCATTACAGTATCACACAATGTCCATGTCTTGCTTTGCACTGGATGTATAAGAGGATAAGTGCAAAATCATTAATTTATAGAGTTAATGAAAGTTCAGGGAGAATTTGTGAGTTAATTTAACCGGAAATTAAACTTAGTAACCCAAATCCTCATTGAAATATTCTGATTTTAATATAAAAAGGGCATTTACTATTTGTAAATCATGACAAAATATGAATTTTTCTCCCAAAATTTAGCATTTTCCAAGCTTATCAAGTCAGTGAAAGCACAGATATAAAGACAGACAAAGAGAGCATTTGGTCTGGAAGCCACCAGCTCCTGCGTCACTTTTCTTTTTTCATATATGTAGGAGGTGGAATTAGAAGACCAAAGGGAGAAAGGAGGGCGAGCTGAATACTTTTTTATTTCTCTGGCATTAGCTATCAAAGTGGCCTGTCATTCTCTGATCTCTATAAATGCAAGATTTACCATCTGGACATGCAGTGAAGGCTATGATAAATGGGTCCAGTCCTTATGCTTTTCTGAAATGTGAATCAATCAAGATGATATAAGATGTAAGTGAGCCCAAAAATCACAAAATACAAATTCACATTTTTCTCACCTGTTGTCCAAATTGAAGCAGAATTCTGAAGGCTGGGTTTGTATTTGCTGTTTATAGATATGAAAACATTATTAAAGGATATTTCTGCTGTGTTGATGTCCTGACATGCTGGGCCTGTAAAGAAAGTATTTGGCAAGGTATAAATCAAGTAATTAATTTAAACCAAAATGTTATCTAAATGGAATCAAGCACAGAAATATGAGCAAAAAATCCTGGACTCTCTTTGATACCTGTTAGGCATGGGATGTGTTAGCTTTTCCTTGAATGAAAATCAGTGCTTTGGCTTTTTTTGCATTGACATTGGGCTTGTTCTATGAAGAAAGTTGAGCACATAAATAAGCTCATGCAAAAAGGCAATTTGAAGTTATTAAGCCTGGTTTTGCTTGTTTCTATGTTTGTTGGTCTGGCTTTATTGAACTGATGTCACTTTCACCAAGTCAAAATTTTTGACAGATTTCACAGAAGACTTCTAAATGCAAAAGGTTCCAGACACAGATATTTTAATTTATGGTAAATTTTGAGCAAATATTTTAGAAAAATTAAAGAGCTCTGAAAAATCTTTTCTTGCACATTCATGTCTTCTGAGCCAAATAGCCAGTTGCAAAACCAAACGATTGAGCACACTGGAATAATTCCAGAATGTGGACTGAATTAATTTTAGAGATGTCAACAAATAAAAGAAAAAATGAGAGAAGTTACTGAAAGTAACAGAATGGTAGGAAAACACTGAAGAGAAAATGCTTTGCTGTTCTCTTTTTGACGTAATGTATTAAGCAAACAAACATTACATTACCCGTGCACTTGGAAACATCCAGGACCACAGGAAGGATGTGTCTGCAAAAGATACATTAATTACATCACAATAACCACGCTTGTATCATCTAGTACTTAAAACTGTCTAAACCCAAATGTCCTGACTTTCCTGGACCTTGATTTATTACATATATAGTCAGATGTTACTGCTTGTCAACTACTGTTCAGCATGTGGAAAGAGAAGGCTTTGGGGAGATCTCATTGTGGCCTTCCAGTACCTTAAGGGGGCTTATAGAAAGGAGGGAAAAGGACTTTTATACAGGCAAATAGTGACAGGAAAAGGGGCAATGGTTTTAAATTGAAAGAGGACAGGTTTAGATTAGATGCCAGGAAGAAATTCATTAGCTATGAGGGTGGTGAGGCATTGGAACAGGTTGCCCAGAGAAGCTGTAGACGCTCCACACCTGAAAATGTTCAAGACCTGGATGGGGCCCTGAGCAACCTGATCTAGTGAATGGCACCCCTTTCCTTGGCAGAGGGGCTGGAACTAGAAGGTCCCTTTGAGGTCCCTTTCAACCCAAAATACTTCATTATTCTATTATTCTATGAGTCTAGGGTATTGTGAGCTTCAGCTGATGTTTGTGAACTATGAACTCCTGAACTTTGAAATCATATAATTTTTAAGGTTTGAAAGGGCTTTTAAGACCATCAAGTCTATCAACAATGTAACTACCATGTTCACCATCAAACCATGTCCTCAAGTGCCATAGCCACGTGTTTTGAACACTTCCAGAGATGGTGACTCCATCACTTCCCTGGGCAGTCTGTTCCAGTGCTTTACAACCACTTCTGTGAAAAAAAAAATCCTAATATCCAATCTAAACCTCTCCTGGTGCAACTTGAGGCCATTTTCTCTCCTCCTGTCATTTGTTACCTGGGAAAAGAGACTGACACCCACCTGGCTACAGTCTCCTTTCAGGGAGTTGTAGGGAGCCATAAGGTCACCCATGTTCCTCTTTTCTCCAGGCTAAACAACCCCAGATTCCTCAGCCACTCCTCATCACACTTATGCTCCAGACCCTTCCCTAGCACTGCTGCCCTTCTCTGGACTCCCTCCAGCACTTCCGTGTCCTTCCTGTGGTGAGGGTCCCAAAACTGGACACACGATTTGAGATGTAGTCTCATCAAATACTCTAATTAAATACAGTGAAAAGTATTTCCCCCAAAATACATGCCTGTGCTGGTTCTGTCTTGACTCTGCAGACACAGAAGAAGTGGTCTGAGTCCACCCTCTGCACATGGTTTTGTATTTAAAACACCTCCTGAGACATGTGGGCTTAAGGCCAAGGAAGGGTTATTGCAAATTTTTACTACATTTTCAACATGACTGTGTTTTACCTTTAATTTTCGAAAGCTGGAACTAAGACTCACTGAAATTTATGTCTCAATGCAGTGTCCAATATTTCACAATAATAACAATAATCATAATCATAATAATGCATGTATATAAATACATATATAAAATCTTAACATTTTAAAGTACCAGAGTTTGAAATCCTGCATTAGTCTGCCTCTATCACAGACTCCATCACTCAGTCCTGCTGATCCCCGGGTTGTGCAGCAGTTCCTGTACCTCTGCTGCCTTGGACTGACCCACCTTCCCCTGACCTTACTGCTGCTTTTATAAAGCACATCCCCAACATTATCTGAGGATTTTTCTGTCTCCTCAGCTTGGCTTCCATTACTTTATTCCACATTTCTTTTCTTCTTTTTATCTTTTTAAACAGACATAGAAACACCCTAACTGTTCTTTTCTCACCTTCCAGTTTGCCTCAGAGACGCAGCTGCTCTCCTGATCTCCCTTGCATCCTCTTTTCTCTTTCTCTTCTCACTAACTTCTCCATGTATGGATGCATTGAGACACATACCAGGCTCCAAATGTAAAACAGGAGATCACTGCACTGTGATAATCTCTCACAGACAAACAGGCTAGATATCAGTAAAAAGGAAGCCAACTGACACGTATTTAGAAATCTGATACATATTTCCCTCATCCTGGGATGGTTTTTCACTCTGAAAGTCTTGCTCCAAGGACTGTTTCACAGTGGTCATAGACTTTATAATGAGAACAACTTGGTTTATCACAGGTTAACCCATTGCTGCATCCCTGCACTGAATACCTTCTGGTCTTTACCTCATCACAGGCTATTTTTTACCCTTTTTAATAACACATATTAGCACAAATCCAGTCTATCTGTAGCTTTCATTCCACCTTCTTTCTCATACTTGTAAATTTGCTCTAGCTGCTTCCCCTGGAGACTTTATTTTACAGTTTAATTTTAGACCGTTTCCAATGCAGGTCATAATCATCAAAAGCCTTTTTTT
>VWZQ01006703.1:1413112-1423118 GCA_013397015.1 Myiagra hebetior
CAAGACAAAAAAAAACCACAAACAAAAAAAAAAAAGAATCCCAGACTCCCACCATAATTCTATCTCTGACATATGATCTTGGATTTTTATCTCTTACATTAAACTCATCATTGTACAAACAGACCTCTGTGTTGGCCCCATCAAATTGTGTACTGAAGGAAGTTCTTGAATTTGACAATCATCGAAATAAAACTACAGAAAAATTAGGACGTGTCTGTGAGAAATAGGCCATCTAGGCTTCCTTTTTGCAGAGTAGTTTAAATCAAACAGTTTTAACACTGTTCGAAAAGCAAGTAATTTATATCTTGTTGTAACACATACTGATGACTGTCAGTAGAAGGAAGAGATGGAAAAATAATCAGCTGAACATCCTGTGCAGAGTATTTTGAACTTCTGAGTGATCTCAAGCCATGCAATCCATTAGTAGTCATAGTCATGGGGTGCTGTGAATTTAGACAGGGCAATTCAGGAGGTTGCTGTCCCATCCGTCTACCCCACCTTCCTGCCAAGCACCCCTGCCATAACAGTGGCAGAAAAAATGAAAATATGTAAGCAGTTGACATGTGATTTTTAACCACAAGCAAGGCTGGAATCACAACAGTACAACAGGTTGAACTGCAGTGAGAAAGGCACATAAACACATCTGCTTCTGCCTTACTATCCACAACATCCCTAACTGGTGGTGAGGAGGAAAGCCAGCTACTAGGGAAGAGGATTGTTTTAAGTCACAATTGCTTTTTTGCCTTCCTGAACTTGAATTATAATATCACCATTTCTTCCTTTCACATTCTTCTCTGCTACCCTTAAGGCATCAGGGCTGCTGCCTGGGTCCATGCCAGCACAAGCATATCAAAAGGGGAGCCCACACATACAGTTTTGCAGAATTTTTCACTGCCTGGTGTCCACCAAGGCAAGGAAAGAATTTTTACTCAAATACCTCACTTAGTGATATACAGCACTTTGACTCTGTTCTGTGTTCTGTGACCTGAGACAATGCAGGCAAATCTGCACCCTGGCCAATGTACCAGGAGCAGGATGCTCTGCTGCCAGCCCTCCCAATGCCCACAGAGACACCACTCAATTGTTAGTACATAAATTAATTATTAAAGATGCATATTTTACACAGCTTAAAAATGGCAATGACTTGTACACAGCGCTAATTAAACCTAATTTTTCATGTGTTTGCAGTCATTAGTGCTCATTGCTGAGGAATCCATTATTTATGTATTAAAACAGTCCTCCTGTTCTTGGCACAGAGTAGCACCAGATGAAAGGTTAATTTTTGCACATTTATAGTTCGGTGAGGGCAATGTAAGCATGGAAATTAATTTCAGTGAGGCAGCAAAACAATAGGAAATTCACCTGCATAGGAATGCCCTCTATTCTTTTGACTAATAGGAATTCATCATTTCATGGAATGAAATTCATGGTTGGAGTCATTCCTGCTAGGTTATGTGATAAAAGCTCATCTGCAAGCCCATAAAAAAGCACAGAGGCACAACTGTCAAAAAGTCCCTGGACTCTTATGTTAAGCATTTTGTTATGCAGCAAGCTCTCCCCTGCCCTCCTGACACACTAGTTCAAGAGCTTGGTAGAAATATTTTGTGCTTCTTGAGTGCTGATGAGAGATGTAGATTTCCCAGACAAGATGCAAGAGTCTGAGACAGACCAGTGAGCCTGTAGAAGGAAAACAGGAGGGCCCTGCTTCAGATCCTGCATCTCCTGCTAGAGACACGGGTTGATCACTTGGAAGCCTCTGGACTGGGGCTTCCAAGAGAGTGTAAAGACTGATCACAAATTCAGAGGAAAAAAAAATCTCTGAGTGAAGCATGGGCATGTTTAGGTATTTGCTAACCTGGCTAGTCCTTCATTTAAGCCAGTGGAATTAACCAATCACTCAGTATATACAAAGTGTCAAGAATAGCAAACGAAGGCAACTGATAAATGATGTGTTGGAAGAAGGAAGTCACTCCTGCGGAGAGCAAGAGCAGCAACGTGGCTGAAAAGGGGAGCTTAAAGCTGGTGCTGATTTTGAACAATATTTGCATTTGCTTTCTCTAAATGTGTCATTTTGAGAAATTGAAGTGTGCTGTTTATTCTCAGCATTCCCCTTTGATTCATTTTCATTGCATCACATGGTATTAATTTCATATTGCAGAGCTCTTCAAACAGATCACACAGTTCAAATTATTAATTTGAAAGTGTTAATTATTAAAAGAAAGTTGACAGTGAAATCTGTTTGCTGCACTTGCTGGAACTTAAAGAACTCTACAGATTTGTTTTAGTTTTTCAGATTTTTTTTTTCTAGCTAGGACAATGAAGCATTTAAGTGCCAATGCAAAGGAAAGTATTTTGAAGTTAAAGGGCTTTCTGATAAATGATGGAAGAGAATACTTAAAGCTATTATTGCATTTCCCCTGCAGTCCAGTGCTGTTTGTACTAAAGAGATAATTGTCACTAGGAATACATAAAACCCACTGTGTTTTATTCTCAGTGAGAGAAACCTAACATGCTTAAAAAACAACATTATGAAGAACCTGACTAACTGTGTTTGTGTAACAAATGTTTGGCAGCCATTTTACTTGCACATAATCTAATGTGTGATGCCTTCAAAATGTTGAAAGGGATTTCTTATACAATTATCTGGTAAAAGACAGAAACATAAAATATGAGATCATTGTTAAAAGACACTGAGGATTCAAGTAATCAAACAGTCAAGCTGCCATGCTATGATTGCATTTCTTGTTGGGAGACACAAGTAATGGCATGTGAGCTTTGACTTCTTTCAAGTATCAAGTTTTCTCTTTGTAATAACTATTTTTTAAGCTTCTCTATTACCAAAGTATAAAAGTTTTGACAAATTACAACCCATTTATTTTACCACAAAGCATCCTGAATGTTCCTGTCATCTTTGCCTAGAAACTGCTGAATAATATCATGCTATTTCTGTGGGACAGGACTATCAAGGGATTTTCTTAGAACAAAGACTTTGAATTGTGGATGGGAGTGTCCAGATTTTAACCTAAATGAGAATTATTAAAGAAAAATAATAATCCTAAAGAAAAATAATAATTCTAAATAAAAATAAAAAAAATTGTTTGGAATCAGACAGAAGTTATCTATATTTATTTCCAGCATTATTTTTTCCAAACCCTCTGATTCAGATATCTAGGAAAAAAAAACACACAAACAAACCAAAGCAAGGAAAAATTCCCCATCATCACAGTGCATTTATCTCAGAGTGAGATGTAGACGAATTATAAAATATTATACTAAAATATCAGTATCCCGATACACTGTGGTAAAATATTACCAGCAATTTAAGCACTAGCAAAATCCATAATCACAGTATGCATACCTGATATCAAACAGCCTTTTGCTAGTTAGCAAATGACCATTTAAACACTGCACTAATGCACAATATCAAACTTTTTGGGTTTGCTCTTGAATTGTTGGGAATGATTAACATTATGTTATGTTTCTGAAACAGAGTATCAACCTTACAACCCCTGACTTTCAAGAAGCCAGTACTGCTCATCAGTTCCATATTTCCATTATATAAATGTGCAAACCTACAAATTGTGACAACAGACGACTGAACTGTTCAACAGGCAAACGTCTTCAGAAAATTCCAGGTGGTAAATCGAAGGTAATAGGGCTAATCCAAATATCTTTGGAGCTTATAAATTTATTATTTCTACACCTATGCAGAATATACTGCAGGTATGGGGGACATTTCTGAAGACAAATGTCTGTGTTGCAGCAGGAGTGGGAGTGGAGAGCTGAGCTGGAGGAAGATGGAAATAGGGACAACCAAAGGATTAGCTACATTTAAGAGGGGCTTGGGATAATTGGGCAGGTGAAGCCCCTGCTCAAAAGTGTGCAAGGAAAGATGGAGATTTAGTCTATTCATTACAGAACAACTCACCATAAGCTTCTTTCTGATCTTTGAAAAGGATGACACCCTCCTGACACTGTGCTCTGTGCAGCAGAACTCAGACGGCCTTCAATCTTTTATTCAGATACAAATATAAGTGAGATTCACTCCCCAACATATTTTGTCTTCTGTATTTTGTTAGCCAGTAGCTATACACAAGGAGAAAAGGTAGAATTTTATGAGGGGGAATAGGTATACTTTATATATTCGATGGGAAGTAGAAGTCCTGTAAATAAAAAAGGCAAGGTTACACAGAAAAATTAACAGTGAAATGGTCATAAGTATTTACAATTGTTTGTTTTCTGTGTTGTTCAGGCCTGTGCAAGTGTTGTTTCAGCATCTTTCTGCACAAGCTAATGCATAGATGAAAGATAATAAGTAAAATGCTTTGCAAATCAAGTAGAAAAGAGCCACAGCCTTTGTCTCTCTCTGCTTCCCACCCACACCTAACCCTTGATCAGGTGTGCAGAAAGAAGATACACTTTAAGAAAGGAAGCCTTTCAGCAATTGTAATGATGATTGGCAGAAACAGCCACAGGTGCATGATTCATGTTAATGCATTGTGCACCCCTCTGACTAATATTGTTGGAAAATGGCAAGTACAGTAACTTGCACATATGAATGGCATTTTTATGCCTTTTTTAAGTTTAGGAAGCAATAAGTAGTTTTTCTACATAACAAGCATTAATGTGTTACTTAAAGAAAGAACATTAATACTGTTGGCTGAGATTTTGTTCAGACAAGAATACTGAAGCTTCTTGGTCAGTCTGTGCAAAAAGTTATGTCTTTTATGTCAAGATGAATCTTCTAGAGGGTTTGTTCTAAATTAGCTTTTAATTCTTCCTTTGGAAAATGCCTTTCTGAGCTCTTTTTAAATGAAATAAAGACTAATGAAGATGAGAGGAATTTAAGTTCAAATATACTAAAATACTTCAGTAACTAAATTCTGAGGAATTATGTGCATCATGTCATTCTTCCTATCCATTGACATTAACAGTCAAACCTTCTGGATGACTTAGCATTTATAAAATCACATAAATTAATGCAAAAGCAGCTTTACGATCCCTCATACAGACAGTCTGACACGAGGTGAAAAACAGCCATTAAAACTTTGATAAATGTTATACAGTCATGTATTAGGTTGGACAAGAATGAAACAAACACCCTTAGGAAATGCATTATTACCAATGTTGAAGGGTATATGAAAGAGTTATGAAACTTTCTTCTTTCCCTTTATATTTGCATCAATAATTCAGATTAAGATGCCATGCCCTGATGCAGTCCCAGCAATATATCTAAATGCTGTCTTTATTTGTAATAATTTATTTCCATATTTGGCAGAAATGCTCTTGTTTGCAGCTTCAGATCTCAGTACAGTAGTGCCCTGAGATTTAAGCTGCAGAACTTAAACTTCCATCTTTGTACACAGATCTTGAACAAGAGCTTACTTCATCCTTAAAATGTCAGAGTTTTGACTGTAGTATGCATTCAAGAAGGATAGTAGTGAAAGGCGACTACAGGAGTGAAGGAGGTCTTGTGCTTGAGGAGTCTGTAAGAGGAGGAATGACTTAAAAGTGGGACAAGAATATTTTCTTCCCTTCTACGCCTTAACAGTCTCTTTCCAAAATTTTATGGGAAGCACAAAAAGCAGTGCAGCCAGTAAACCATTGACTCATCTCACCTCTCCTTTATAACCTTTTCCACTACCCATTTTGCCTCCACCTATTTCTCTCAGCTGTCCTGTCTCACTGCTTTACAGATAGAAAACTGAAAGGAGTCTCCAAGAAGGGAAAATTAAATAGCATCTATATTTCTGCAGAACTTTAAGGTAGCTCTGACTGCTGACAAAACAGTTTTGCATGAGCAACAGGAAAAAAAAGCAAGCTAGTGTGTTTTCGTTTTTCCTACAATCCTTGTGAAATAAAGAAATTATGTTTGAATTTCAAACAAAAAAAATAAAAAAGATGGATTGCTTTCATACTCATTTTTAGAGGGCAATGACACAAAAAAGTATCTACATGGATTGAAGCCATAAAACTTTACAGAAACTTGCTGTCAAATGAAGAAAAATTGCCTTATTTGGCATAAGATAAACAAATTTCTAACAGAGAAAGTTCACAGTAAAAATCTAGGGGACATTAAGAAATACCAATACTTCTTTGAATGTTCTTGCCTGGTTCTGTTCCACTTTTTCCACTGGCTTAAGTCTGTTTAATTTAAGCAACAGAATAATCACCTTATTTTCTTTGTATTGTTGAGTTGAGGCAAACGGGTGAGGTTTTCCCTCCCCAGCTGATGTATTCTCGATCTTTCTGAACCCTCACATGTTCCTCTTACAGAAAAAAAATCATCTACAAAAAATGAGCCTCTTATAAGGATACAGCCAAAAACAGACTTGAAAATTTTGCTGACAAGAGCGAGACTTAAGTATTTCTGACCTTCAGGCTGCCTGTCATGAGAAGTCTAGCAATACTTTCAAGCATCAGATATGCCCCATCAGAAATGTCATTTGTTCTGTGAGAGATGATTCTATTAGTTCCTTAAATTGATAACAAATATGGCATCGACTGAAAAGTAATTTTTTAATGCAAAACATTAATTACTTTAAGTTTCATATCGTCCTTCAGGTTCTTGAATTGTAATACTGTGGGACTAATTTTTGTTTCCTTCCAGCTGACTAGAACATGAATTTAAAGTACCTTCTAGCTACATAAAAGAGTGGTTTACTGCACAAATACACATTTATAAGAGTAGCAGTTAATTTAATGTCTAAAAGACTGTTTTTTTTCCCTTGCCTGCTCGGCATAAACCATCTCCATCAGACAAGCACACTCTTTAAACAATTCTGTACTGGCAGAACCATTTATGCATTTTGACTTTTTCAAGCAGTATAAAAAATTTAGATACCCTGAAAAGCTTTAATATCATTTTTTTTTCAGTAAGTCCTACATTTGCTTTTAGCATTCTTTTATCCTTTGGATTGATTTTATCAGTAAAGATTCTAGCATGGTCCCAGATGCTCGTCACAAGCAGAAATATATTATAAAATTATTTTCAAATAGCACACATGGATTACATTAATACAGCTTTATTATATTTTAAATGTTTGGGTTTTGTCCACTTGACTACTACGCCATACAGTGACTGCAAACTGAAGTGTCATAATTTCATTAAGATTTGATTTTTGTCTATAATGTCCTCCTTTTCTTCTTGGGTTATTTATTCATAAATATCTCAATATCTACTCTCTTCAGGGGTAATGTAGACATAGAACTTCTACAGCTGAGGTTGAGACACAGAATCAAATTTAGGCCTTCAGCTGACAAGTGTATGTTCCAGGACAGGTCTGAATTAGATTTAAATCTTTTTATTGCAAGTCACAGTGAGAACACTTATCTTTAAAAATAGCACTTTTTAACTGAATGTGTTTCAAATAACCCATACTTTAGACACAAGACAGTGAGAAAGTATTTCTTTTCTTCTTTTTAAAGACTTTCTGCATTCCAAGTGGAAAGTCTAACTTTTCTTTAGCAAATATGATAAAAAAGGCTGGGGAACAGAAAAAGGAGTGTATGATTAAATAAATAACAGAACCTCTTTGTCTCACTTTCCTATGTCCCCAGTGCAGTTATCTCATAAGACCTGTACCTACCCAATCCTCTTTCCACTTTGGCCTTACCTCCCCAGTTCACTCTTGAGAGTGCTGGGGAAGACAAAACATCAAAACTTTTACAAAGGTTAAGAGGTATGCCTGCTTCTGTGATTCAAAAAACACAGGTTCAGCAGAGTCACAGATGGAAATTAGATCAGCCCTACAGAACTTTCCTTGTTTTTCACATTTGGGCTTTTAGACAGGTCCTATTTTTTTCCTCCAGGAACTTCTCATATATAGGATATACATCAAGTGTCTGTGACTGGAAAAGAAATTATTCATGCTCATTCGGCTTACCACATAACAGCTGAAGAGTGAACCTGTTCAGAGGAATGTTTGCAAAGACAGCTTACTGCTGGATAACAAATTCCAAATGTTTCATATGCCATGTTTTAAAGCAACCATAATGGTCCACAAATTCAGTGAAGTCATTGTCTAGTCAAAGAAAACCATATTAAAATTTCTTGTAACTATTTGCAAGAATATGGCACACCTTTTAGCTGCAGTTTCATGCTGAGAAATCTAGTAAACAACATGGTGTCTTCCAACCAGCAAAGCGTTTCCACTTAGTTTAAAATTACAGATCAAAGTTCCAGCTTGAAGGAAGGATATGTCTATTAGATAAACTTCTCACATAATGAAATGGCATTTCTTCGAATAAATGAATTTCTAAAAGTGTCAGTAGCATCTATCAGTCAGACAGGTTGGTTGGTTAAATATTCATAGGAACTTTGCAGTAATCCTTAAACTCCTTAAGCCTTTTGAATTTTCAGTAGGTCAGCTACTCCATTCGGATTTGCTGGCAGCACTCACTGAGTTCTCCCTTAAAGGGGCTAGAGGAAATGGTAATAAATCATGACATTGGTAAGGTTTCATTATTCATCTTAAACATCGCAAATTTTCATTTTCCCCAAAAACATGTAATGAATTAATTACTAAGTCTGGTTTTCAATGCAAACAACAAGCTTGCACAAAGTATATTTGCTGTATTTTGACTTCTACACTAATACACTCAAGTAGTCTCAGATACATCTATTTCAGACCATAAAATAATAATAATTTAGGTTATTATTAATAAAATTACAATACACCAAAGAGTCTTGATGTCAGTAGAAAAATAAGTCCTAATCTTAATATTGTTTATAAATACTGTCACTCCTCAGAAAGCTATGCACCATCCTGCTGGAACCCGAAAGATTTAATTGTAAATTAGCTATTTCAATAGGTGAGCATTAGAATAGAAATTACAAAGGCCTGAGTAGTTTATTTCTAAAAGTGGACCTGAAAGACATCGATGATTAAGATAGACTTGCAATGGAAAACAGTGTCTTGTTAAATATGTGTAACATTTTATATTAGGAAGTCTGGTTTTAATTTGCTTATAATGTCTCCATAATTTAATTATAGGTTTGACTTTAATGTGATGGAGTCTGAATTTGTCTGAAAACTCTCAGCATGAAAAAAACCCACACAGAAAATTACACCATGGCAAATGTTCCGTTTTGTGTTATCCTAAAAATTGAAACACATAATGGTTCTGATAGTCACTTCATTTACAATTTAATGCAGCCTATTCAAACTTGTCAGAAGAGCTGTTTGACACTGCAGGTATGTGTGCTGTTTTTCCTCCTTTTCTAGCAGGCTTTTCAAATTAAGGAAAAGTACAGATCCCTAAGGATGTTGGTTACTTTACAGTAAGGAGATGGGCTTCTTGTCCCCACCTAACATAGTTTCTCTAGACTCTTGCTAGCCATGACTAGTAAATTAAACATGCTCCTAACCATTTTCTGCAGATGACTGTATGCCATAGAAGTGCAGAACAGATGAGCAAAAACTCATTTAGATGATCAGACACTGTTCTTGAATTGACAGAAAGGACTTACACTTGATCAAACTTTTGTATCTCTTCCTTGGCCATTATGGAGTCTCTTCCAGACACACAGTTTCCATTCTGGCATGACCTAAAGGAGGCTTATTGGTCAACAGAAAGGATCTGGGGTGTAGAAGACTCTAAGTGTTCTCAAAACACTTTTCTCCCCCCTTGTTTCTCCCCCAAAGCTTGCTGACAGAGTGTTTTAATGGGGCTTAAGTACTTTGACACCACTTTGGGGTACAGGAGAAAACAATAAACTTCTTAGGAGGTTGAATAGCAAACTTTTACTCACAAAGTTTAGAGAGTAAAGTTCTTGGCAAACTTTAAATCAATGTCCAATTAAAGTAAGGCACTTCACAAAGCCCTGACTCAGCAAACTCTAACTCATCCAATTTTAAGTTACACAGATTGTGAGAAAAGGATGTTAGGAGAAGAGAGAGAGGAGGAAAGAAAGAAAAGAAAAAAAAGAAGGAAAAGAAAGAAAGAAAGAAAAGAAAGAATAAAAATAAAGAANTAAAAATAAAGAAAAGAAAGAAAGAGAGAA